>VWXS01000118.1:0-95780 GCA_028584115.1 Stagonosporopsis vannaccii | reverse complement strand
GGGGGGGGGGGGGGGGGGGGGGGGGGGGGGGGGGGGGGGGGGGGGTGGGGCGGGGGGGGGGGGGGTGGGGGGGGGGGGGGGGGGGGGGGGGGGGGGGGGGGGGGGGGGGGGGGGGGGGGCCGGGGTAGCATGGGTGGTGCGATGTCGCTCGCGGTGCTTGCTGGCTGTCCGTGGAGCTAGCCGGCGCCTGTGCGATAGAACTAGCTACTGCCTGCCTGGTAGGATAGTAGGCACAGCATGATGTGTATGGTCAGGTAATGGTAAAGTAGACTAGTATAGCGCAGGCAGGCTACACCATCCAACTCCAATGTCCCATCCCATAGCACAACATAGTCTTCCTCGAACAGAGCTCTCTCTTGCGCTAACCTCACATTGCACGAATCAAAAGACGACTCACCCTTGAACTGCAGCGAAGCATCTGTAGTAGCCATGCTTTCTGATTCGTCGTTTCGTGCCGTTGAAGGCTTCCGATCGTTTCCGTTATTAATTCGACTGCAGCTGGCAGGTGCGGATCTTGCCGTTGGTGTGCTAAGGGTGGTGATGGTGTAATTATGAGGTCGCGATGGAAAGGCCCAAAACCTGGTGGGTGTTGTACGTTGATCGGTGGAGCTGCAAGGTAGGGCGGCATACGTCACACCTGACGCATTGGGATGGTGCGGGTGGTGTGGGGAGATGGTTGGAGGAGACCGTCGAATTTGTTGTGCTGTCTAACAAGTAAAAAAATTCCGTCTTCGAGCTTCGCGACTCGTTTGTCAAGGGAATTGACCGGTCTGCGTGTAGAGTTCTGCATATGTGAAGGGCCGGTCGCTCGTCGTTGTAAGTAAACTAATTTCATTCTGCAAGCTCAAGATCATGCTATCTTTCTTGACCTTCGGTGCTCTATCTTAAACTTGAGGTAATAGCTATATCACACGGGTGGTGTGTCTTCCTTGCTTATAGCGTAGGTAGGGAGGAGTCCTCTTGATTTCTTCGTTCAGTTCTCTTTGTAGCAGATCCAAAGATGCCTGATCGGATACACTCATATCCCCATGTCCACGAAACCTTTCGTCTGCTAATTGATGAGTTTGAACAGTAGGAGCGTCTCTCGAGTATCCGGTGAAATTATAGATTTGAGCCTGTCCGCGCTTTCGGGAGTCCCGGCCCATCCTGAGGGGAAGACAGACACGCAGAAGACATCGTCATCATCGTTATGCCACATTACAATACTCTTAACAGCCAGTGGTTCATTAAGCAATGCTCCAGACACTTGCTCACAGTCCTTGTCAAACTGCATCATCCATTGGTAGTCCATGTTTCATCACTCCAGACTAAATGCACCGACTTAAGTGAGCCACTCGACTCTGACCACCCTCCCAACAGCTGTGCAGTTTCGTCATCCGAAGCGTGTACAAGTTGAATATTCTCCACACTCATATCTAGGCTCATAGAAGTTGGCAAGGGGCTGTACACGTAGTCAGCATAACAGACCAGCCTCTAAAGTAATGTCCAAGACCAGCTTGGAGCGCGGTATGTGCTTGGGCGGGCGGGAGAGACACTGATCAGTGTGTGAGGTATTGAAGCGGAACCATAGTAGCTGTAACTCGAGATGCATCCGCCACAGCCTTGTCTACAGCTTCTGCGTAACGATGCCGAAGGAGGGAACAGCCACATCGCGATCACAAACCAGATTTCAGACAGTAAAGCACATCCTTGGCAACAAACCAAAACAAATTCTACAAGGATCAAATTCAAAGCAATGACTGGCCATGAATCACAAATGACAACGATCTATAAACTCAAACGCCTCAGCAACAACTCCTCCAGCCTCAAGCTTTCCTCACCTCCATCTGATATATAAAACCTCATCCGACTAGCACTCCTCCTTCTCCTCGAAATCCTCGCTGGTCTGTAATTCGCGGACCTTATCAAGTACCGTGACCCTCATCTCCTCAATCTCCTGGCCAAGCGCCGTGTCCGCGGTCCTGTTGGTGCACAGCATCTGGAAGTGCATGAAGGGGTCGAGTACGTCAAGGTAAGGGTTGAGTGCATTGCGGATACCCTTCGTGACATGTGCCGTGATGGGCATGGGTGCTTGGATGGCAGCTTGGATGGCCTGTGTGATATGCTCGACAAGTACGGTGGAGTCGACGGTCACGGTCTCGGCGAGAGGCGAGATGTCCTTCTCGGTGTCGGCCTTCTTGGCCTTGCTCTTCTGCGACTTTGAACTGGGCTTGCTCTTCTTTGCAGGAGACTCCTCGAGTCCGATTTCTGTCTCGCTCTCCAGATCGTCCAGCTCGGGAGAGGGAGAGGGGGATTTGCGCTTCGTGCCGGCGGTCTTGGGCCCAGCGACGGCCTTCGTAGTGGCTTTCTTCTCAGAAATCTTCTTCTCATGAGCCACCTTCGCAGGCTTTGCCTCGAGGGTGGCTAGAGCGGCTGCTGCCTTCTTCGCCTTAAGGCGGGGGCTGCCTCGTCGGGCTGTGAGCTTGGGGCTGGTGGCTTTGGAACTCATTATGCTGTGAGTAGAGTTGGCTTGGAGTCAAGAGTGGTTTGTAAGGTAGATCCTGGAATGGTTGTTAATATGAGTGTTATATTGATGGGCGGAAGTCTGAGTGGGCATTGATGGTAGATCTTTATATACTGCACTGGCTTTGGCCGGTAGAATGGGGCGAGGGGGGAATAAACAGGCCAAAGAACGCCATCCTTTGTCCGCAGTGGTTGTATGATGTGTCAAACTTTAGCACAAAGGAAGGCGACGGTTGTGTCCGTAGGTAGAAAGCGTCAACGACTGCCAACATCATGGAACAAAGGTATTGTGACAATGTACGCTGGTGAGCCAGGCAAACAAACAAATTTCGACGTCACAACATCAATGCGAGCATTCACAGCAATACGCACAATAGACTTCGGCGTGCCAATTTTTGGTAGCTTTGAGAGGCAGCTATCTGATGCTCAACCCCCTTCCTGTAGTCCCAGTCCTCATTGTGCCAGTTCTCCCAGATGTCGCACCCATACTATCAGCATCGCTATTGTCGCCATTCGTGCTGTATTCTTCACTGTCATCATTGACAATGCCCAGTCCAAGGGTGCCGACTCTGAACGAATTTGTGCACCACTCATTGAACACGTCCGGATCCCAAACGCCATCTTCCCTGCCCTTGCCCTTCCCACTCCTCCCAGCGCTGTTTGTGCCGTTCAGGGAAGGCGTGTAGGAGGTGTCGAACCAGTCTTCATACGCCTGGGTGACGGACTCCATGACGGCCGCCACCAGCATCTCACGAGTGCGTGCATCAGTGATGTAGTCTTCGAGCTTGCCACGCAGGAAAGGTGTTTCCTGTTCGATGTTCTGCCTTACCTTGGCTGTCCTGGCTGGCGCCTCGGCAACAGGCACCTTCTTGTTATTCTTTGTGTCGATCGGCGCAACCATTCGCGCAACAAATTGGCCGGTAAAGTCGTTGATTGCTTGTCGCAGCCGCGTGTCGACGTCTGCCTTGGCGTCAAGCATATTGTCGACAACCTTGGGAATGAGTAGGCCAACAAGATTGCGCGGGTTGAAGAGACCTCCGCGTTCACGCAGCTCCCAAAAAGTGTTGGTGACGCTCCAGATGTCGTACTTGATATCTGTTTCAGGAGTGACGAACTCGATATCGAAAGCTACGATCTGCTGCTTAAGCAGAAGCAGATGAGAGATGAGGAAGAGGGCTGCGTCTGTTGGCGATGCAGACTTAGAGACCAATGCGCTAGCTTGTGTAAGAGACATGGCTGTACTGTGCACGATGTGGTGTGCTAAGTCATCGAAGACGGAGGACTGTGATCAGGGTCAGCATAGTCGACTACATGGTTCATACAGTTGCACTTACATGCACAAGGCGGTAGATCTTGCTAAGCAGCCATATGGCTTTCCGCAGAGTAGGGTACCAGTCCTTGAACGCAGCTTCCGTACTGAAGTTCCAGCGTGAGTCAGAATCGTCTTCCTCTACTACCATGGGCGTCTTGGGTACGGTCGGTGTGGGTGGAATCTCGGATTTGTTCTCTCGCCTTCCCGACAACACAGGCTGATTTGACCTTGCGCCTTGACCAGCTAGCTTCTTGTTTTTGGCGGGGTAGTCCAAATCCTCGGGCTTGGGTTTGTATCGCTCAATGTCATCTCTCAGGATGGCCAGCGAGAGGAAGACAAGTCGATTCTGCGCATCTTGCAGAGCAGGGTGGACCAAAATTGAAAAGTCGAATCTGTTGGCTTCGACCGGAGACTGCTCGTCCTCATCTTCGTCCATGTAGCGAGTCTGCAGAAGAGTGCACAGCTCGCAAAGCTTCAAGATTTGGGTCTCGTGGATGGTGCGGGGTCGCAGATGGTCGTAGAGTGGCTCGCACATGGCTTCCAAGAAATCGTACATGCCACCATCTCCATCGAACCATTCGCGCCACAAGTCATGCTCGTCTATGCAGATACCGCGAATATAGCTTATGCTACTACGCGCGAACGCCACGAGATCTTTTGATGTGCTGGGGGCTTGCGCAATCTCGTTGATCTTTTTTGCTACGATTGGCAAGATCAACCGCCCACGGGTCGTCGAATAGCTCTGATAAAGCTCGTTCATCAAGCTCTGATACTCAGCCTCTGCTCCAGGGGCTGCACCTGCCGGCAATACTGCCCGCTTTTGGATCTCCAACCCCAGCTTCTTCAACTCTGGTGCACCCACACGAAACTTTGCGTACAGAAGTGCAGACATGGTTGTATCGTTCAATTGTCGATCGGCGATTCGCTTTGCAACATCGGCGGCAATCTCGCGCAAGGATTCGGTGAAATGGACTCGGATCAGGGTGAGGGCTCGCGTCAACTGGAGGCGGTATCTCGAGCGGTATGTCTCGGCCTCGCGGTGTGATGCGTGAACTTGCATGTATTCAAGACAGCTGTCAAGGTTGGCCAGCATGTCTGTGAACTCCTTGCCCCGCACAATCTTGGAGGCACCTGGCGCATTGAGACGCTTCGTAGTGGGCTCAAGGTAGGTGTAGTAGCGCAGGTTCTGCTCCATGTCCTCGGCGAGCTTCGTGATACGCTTCTGGTCCGTGATCAGACCCTCGCATTGTTCGCGGAAAGCTGTTGTCTGGGCCTCGACAGTGTTGAACGAGTCGGAGAGGGACGAGAGGGTATCGAGAGTCGCGTTCGTGTCGGCGATGATGTTGCCCAAGTGGTTTCGCGTCAGATGTAGCTGGGTTTGGTATGCTTTGTATTCGTCGTGGCTTGCCTCGAGCAGCTCCTCATTGACCTGGCCATACCACGTCGCAAAGTCGAGCTCATTGCTGATGTTGTCCTGCGGTTTCTTTTTCGCCAAAGCCTTCTCCTTTTTAATGTGCGCCCGCACTACCGAGTAGAAGTCGCTGTATGACTTGGCGCGTCTGGCCACGGTGGCCGGTGGAGGGCCATTGAGTTTTGCGGGAGCTTCCTCTACCGTCTCCGGTATCCCTTCTGCGCGCTCGACGTCAGCGTTACTCTCCTGCAGCAGACTCATCAATATCGCTCTGACGTACCCATGCGGCAGATGGTGGGCTTACGTTGGGCTGTCGCAGCAGACTCTCGCGGCGGCGGTGCTGTTTCGGTGGCTCCTCTTTCTTGACCACACGAGGCACGAAGGAATTGTACCACGACTCTCCCTCCATGGCGTGCAGATGGGGTGGCTTCAACCCGGGCTGGCAGACATCAAGTGTCCCTTGCGTTCGTTTGGCCAGCGCTACGCGTTGCTATCAGATGTCGGCGGTCGGCCAACTCGCAGCCTGCAGCCAATCACGGGCTCGCAGTTCTGATCTGATAAGCTACAGATCAGATTCAATGTAATGACGTTCTAGATGTCCGATCTCGCCGCAGACGACCGCGCGACAGCTATCGAACTGCGGTCTGACTAACGTGGAGTGATCCAAGGGACCTTGCGAAGTACCAATGTCGTGGCGCAATACGCCGTAATCCTGCAGAACTCTCCGACCGCTGCTTCGACCGTCCTCACACCACACAATGCTCAACACCAGATGCCTCTCACGCGCCACCATTCGAGCCCCGCTTGCACCGCGAACATGTAGGAACATTGCAACGAGACCACATGGTCCACGGGTGCGAGTAGCGACACATCCCTATGCCCAGCGGCGCCAGCAGCACTTCGTCCGCTCAGTAGCCGCCGTCACTGCGCTCTGGGCCACAGCCTCCGCACTTCAGTATGTCAATGGCACTGTGGTGGGCGAGGTGCACGCTGAAGAGCAGAAGGACGATGAAGAGGAGGTCATGAAGTTCGAGGCTCCAAGGAGGAAGGCAAGATCGACCGACGACAACAGAAACATCATCAGCTCACAACACCTGCAAGTGCAGCGGAGCTGGGAGAACCCTGGAGTGTACGCTTGGGGCTCCAACACAGGAAAGACAGTGGCGCCGGACTCGGACGAGAAGTTCGTCAAGACGCCGCGGCGCATAAAGTTCTTTGACGGCAAGCTGCTGCGAGATATCAAGCTTGACAGGAACTTTGGCGCAGCCATCGATGAGAAGGGCGACCTGCTGCAGTGGGGCACAGATTTCTCCAAGGACGTCACGCAGCCTACACCGACACTGCGCGGCAAGAACCTCAAATCGTTGGCCATCTCCCGTGACCGCATCATCGCCCTCTCCTCCAATGGCTCTGTATACTCGATTCCCGTCTCGCAGAAAGAACAGAAGGAAGGCCCAAAGCCAGCGTCTACATCCTGGATCCCCTTTTGGGGCGGTTCGAACGACGTCTCCTACCGCACACGTACACCTGAGAACTTGGGCTGGAGCGAGAAGGTCGTCGACGTCAAGTCTGGGCTTGAGCACGCCCTGCTGCTCACCTCTGCTGGACGAGTATACTCGTTTGCCTCTGGCACCCAGGACTTTCCCAGCAAGGGCCAGCTTGGTATCCCCGGTCTGACTTGGACGTCAAGACCCAAGGGTCCAATGGACATGCCCCATGAGATCACAACACTGAAGGGCTTCCCTATCTCAAAGATCGCGGCAGGCGATTACCACAGCCTGGTTTGTGACACGGCAGGCCGTGCTTTCTCTTTTGGAGACAACACTTCCGGCCAACTTGGCTTCCCCTTCAATGCGGAGGCGCTACACATCGACGCGCCCTCTCTTCTTCCTACCCAGAAGCTCTATGCCGGCACCGCGCAGCAAGCAAAGATCACGAATGTCTTCGCCGGCGGTAACACTTCATATATGACAATTGAAGTCAGCAAGCCCGGGGACAAACGCGTTACGGCCGACACCTTCGCCTTCGGCCACGGCCTGACAGGCCAGCTTGGTATCGGGCGTTGGGTCCACACACAGAGCGATCCTACCAAAGTCGCCGCCTTTTCAGGCCTCTTTGAATGGGACGAGACCGCCAACACCGCTATCCCCATTAAGCTGCACAACATCTCCGTCGGCTCGACCCACGCCGCAGCCATTATGGACAATGTGGCCTCGGTCATCACAGCAGCCAAGACGCGCAAGCTGACTGAGAACGACACAAACTGGGGCCGCGACATCCTTTTCTGGGGCAACAATGAGTTTTACCAAATCGGCAGCGGCAAGCGCAACAACATCGCCACACCAACATACATCCAGCCGCTAGACCAGGTGGCGGAGAACGAGCGCGCCGCCAGCGCCACTATGATTGGTAAGCTGCGCGAGAAGGAAATGCACCGCTTCCAGATCTCGCCTCGAGCAAGAGTCAAGGTCAATGGCCGCAATGTTGAGATTGAGCAGAAGGTTGAGTGTGGCCGCGGCGTGACGGCCGTGTACTCTGCTGTGTAGAAAACTTGCATTCGCTACGTGTTTGTGGGTATGGAGCATAGATTACCGCTTCACACCCCATAAGGCTAGAGCCTTCACTCACTTCTTGTATATCGCATCTTGTATCTTGTATAACGGACCTGAGGCGCCGTGAGGTTGTTGTGCGATCTGGCGTTCAGCGTCTCTCCAATGAACGTACCATCATCCACCAATTTTCTGTGTCTTGTACATGTCACTGCCTGACTCCTGACTGTATGCCTCCTGCTTAGCGCGCATGACGCAGTGCCGCCTTACTGCCTCACCGCGGCCTCAGTATCTGCCTCAGTCAATGCCTTGCCCCTTGCCCTCTACTTCCTTGGTGACGAATTTGTGAGACGCATCGCGATGCTTGGCATTGGGGAAGGTTTGGTCGTGCGACGTGCAGCGCTGGAGCAGGTTCAGTGCGCGGATCGTGGAGAAGCCGAGCAGGAGCCTGAGGCTACCAGGCAGAAGCGACGGACGAGACACACACCAAGAGTGGGTTCTACAACGCAGAAGGAAGGTAACGTGGTGTTGGGAGAAGCGGATGAAATCGCAAGCAGCTGAATTATTCACAAGACAATTTATCGCTATCCCCTTGTACGGGTGCCTATCTCGTTCCTTTCCTCCTCTGACTACGGCGAAGACACAGTCTCCTGCCGTTCCACACCCTCATCCTCACCCTCTTTCTCTTTCTCTACAAGTTTAAACAGTGATACCAGTCAAGCCAGACGTCGCGCTCGCGGTGCCGTTCTTCGCGCTGTCAAGGCCCTTTCCAGTCTGCGCCTTAACATAGTCATTCATCATCTTGGTGATCGGCGCCTGGCCGCCCCAAGTTACCATGCTGGCCATCTCGTCGATCTGCTTCATGCTCATCACAACGGCGCCGAGCGGTGCGGCAGGGTTACCATACTTGTCTGTCTTCTCCTGGCGGCGCTCAGGCTTAGCGGCGGGCGATGCTTCGGCTTTGGACGTCTCGGGCTTCGCGGAGGACTCGGTCTTTGCTGCCTCTGCGGCGGGCTTTGGGGAAGCGGAAGAAGCTGGCTCTGCAGCTGCGGCAGGCTCAGCGGCAGGCTTGGGCGACTCGCCAGCAGGCTTGGATTCGCCAGCGGCGGCTGGGGAGGCTTCAGCAGCTGGGGCGGTGCCAGCGGGCTCACCAGCTACGGGACGGGCGGTGGACTCTGCAGCGGGAGCGGCGCTGGCAGGCTCGGCAGCAGGAGCGGCGGCAGGTTGAGCAGCGGCTGGGGCAGCCTCACCAGCGGGAGCGGCCTGAGGAGCAGCAGCCTGGGCGCCGCCCATCTTCTGCATAATGAGGATGTACTCTCCGTCGATCTGGCGGACAGGGACAGCGATGCGCATATTGGCCTGATCGAGCACAGCCTGCGCCTGGACAGGGGTAAAGGTGGGTGCGAGGAGAAGCTGGGTAGCGACAGGGTTGTTACCGTTGGTGGGTGTTCCTCCAGTGTTGCCCTGGTTGTTCGTGGCTCCAGTGATCTGTCGTGCAGCAATCGCCTTGCGGAAGTTGTCGCGGGAGAGACCGCGCTTTTGAGTAGGAGCACCGACTCCCTGAAGCTGGCCAGTAGCACCGCCAGGGTTCTGGAGGACACTACGCTGAGCAACACCGATAGCGACTTGGCCGGTAGGAGGGATACCCATAGCCTGCATCATCTTCTGGATACGGACAGCATTGACTGTGGATTGGTTAGCTTGGAAATTTGTAAGTGGTGTGAATACGGACTGGGCATCTGAATGACTGTAACCTGCTGGTTCAAGTCAGGTGTTACGCCGGCAAGGTTGGTGACAACGGAGTAGCGGTAGTCATTGACGGGTTCCTGGCCCTGAAGAGCAGCAAGCATGCCAGTGTCGATACCGTCCTTGACATCAACGTTCATAAGCATAGGCTGAGTAGCGCGAGTAGACATCCTGAAGCCGTCCTGGAACTCGTTCTCCTGAAGACCAGTCCCCTGGATAGCCACCTGCGTAGCGCCATCACTGCCAAAGGGTGTGACGAGAGTATTGGTCTCGACGGTCTGGCGACCGACGACCATGTATTCTCCGTCAAGCTGGTTGCGCTTGACCATACGCACTGTCATGTCTGTAGTATTGACGCTCCTCATTGTCTCCTGGATCATCCAACTTTGCCTATCGGGGGAAAGCATGGCGACATATGTGTTGTCGGGCTGTACGGCAGCCGCCTGCAAGTTCTGGATGCTCATCGCCATCTCCACCTGTCCACCGACCAAGTCCGTCGCGCCGTTGGTGTTGATCACCATAGACTGGGTAGTGATGGCAACGAAAGGCTGTCCCGTGGATCCGGTGACCTGGTTGGCAGGGATGGCGGGTTGTTGCTGATTAACAATTATTTGTTGCTGTTTTTGGGAGAATGTCTCGACCTTGGAGCGATCGGGGAAAATAAAGGAGTTGAGGTCCATCTATCATGGTCAGTCTTATCGCACCTAGCTTAACAGAGTGTTACTTACATCGCCATTGACATTAAGTACTTGATTGTATTGTACTTGCTGCTGTGCAAAGGCGGCGGAGCTCAACAAGAGCAGCACGAAAGAGGAGACAGTACCAGACGTCATTTTGATTTTAGTAATAAGAGCCACCTGGGCTTTGAACAAATATTAAGTATAGTAAAGGAAAGAAATAGAAGATTAATGGGAACGTAGAAAGGAACGACGAAGCCACTGACCAGTCTTACTGCGCTGAGAGGTAGCTCAAGACTCTTGTGGCGGGCAAGTCTATAAGAGAAGTCTTGGTGTTCGTGCATGACTTCGGAACTGGCACCGGCGAGATTAATCCCGTTGATGGAGTTTCAGAGTCATGCTGCAGAGGCGTATGGCGAATAGCTCCGACATCCAGTCGTGCTAGCAACATGAACCTCCGGCACTCCTTTACACCTGAGGGTACATACTAGGTGCAGGAAGGGTCTTAACTCTGGCCTCCCCAAGACGTCGAAACCCACATCTTGCAGTTTTGGTATCGGCCAAGTGTAGTCCCGAGGCGGCACATTAGCTTTTCTGTGCGTGTTCTGTTTCAGACGCCAGATGGAGCGTTTGGTTTGGTAGACTCGCGACGGAAAGCTTAGCCCTAGGCCTAGATGGAACACCCTTCTTTTGTTGACACTCCAAGTGGTTCGCTGTTGCCGTGAGATCCGTGCTTTTGATTCGCTCGTTGGCCATGTGCAGTGCCTGATATCCGCTTTGGCGTAATTTTGCCTGCAGAAGCATTGTGAAGCAAATCACTATGCTTGGCAGAGTCATACAGCTTACGGCGACAGCTACATCCGGCTAGCAAGCATACAAGTACAGAGATCCCGTTGGGGAATCAGCAGACGTGAGCTGCTGTAGCGTTTGGCGTCCAAGGGCAATACGTAGGCATGCGCCCAAAATGTCAGCTTCCGGCACTTCAAACCTGATCTTGCTTGAGATCATGATAGTGGCGGTGTAGCGCATCTAATTCTTCTGCCTCTCGCGTTCGGCGGATTGGGTTCAGAGTTGTCGAGATGGTCAGACGGGAATGTTTGGAGTGGTGTTTCGAGATATGAATGCGACCAAGAAATTGATCGCTGCACCAACCGCATTGGGCAAGCGTGAATATACGCCACATTTCGGCCACACCTACAGAGGATGATGAATGGCATTTCACAGCTGCACACAGTACAACGCAAGGAGTGAGACTGTGGGTAGCTACGGAAGATGACTAGATGTCCAGGATTGGCCGCAAACCACGAGGGATGTGAGAATGAGGGCGAGATGTCAAGATCGGCATATGGACCGTGTCGCCAACATTTATGTGATAACTCGTTAGCCAATAGTCTTTTGATCATGGCTTTACTATTCTGTTCATCGCAAGAGGATGATATGAGTCATATAAGGCACACAGAAGCTTTTATAATTGTTCCATTATTCCTATTCTTCTATGAAGAAAACGCTATATCATGCTTCAAAATCTGACCAAGGTTCGTATCAAAGAGGCTAAAGAAGAAGTCGAAATCCAACAGCAACCGCCTACATGCAAGCGGCGCCGTCAATGCCGATGACCTTTCCGTTGACCCAGTCACCATCCTGCGAGGCAAGGAAGCAAACGACGCGGGCAATGTCGATGGGCTGGCCAACACGGTTGTGGGGAGACCATGTGCAGGCGTACTCATCGACCTGGTCGTCGCTGAGCTTCTCACCACCAGGAATGTACTCACGGCAAACAGCGTGGTACATGTCAGTCTTGATGCCACCGGGAGCGACGCAGTTGACTGTGACTTTCTTCTCGCCAGCGTCTGTGATTTGTCAGTGAACAGTCCATAAAAACGGATGCAAGGTAGCTTACCGATGGCCATGCACCTGGTGAAGGTCTCGATGGCACCCTTTGAGCCAGAGTAGATAGCGTGCTTGGGCACACCCTTGGCCTGACCAGTAATAGATCCCATGAGGATGATACGGCCGCCAATCTCCATCCTCTTGTAGGCCTCCTTGGCGACGAAGAACTGACCACGAGTGTTGATGTTGAAGACACGGTCGAACTCCTCAGGCTCAACATCGGCGAAGTGGCCGAAGGAAACGACACCTGAGTTGGAGCAGCAGATGTCCAGGCGGCCGAAGTGTGCAACAACATCGTCCATAAGCTTGGCGGTCTCCTCGACGTTGCCAACGTTGGCCTTGAAAGCGTGAGCGTCAGCACCGTTTCCGAGAGCCTTAATCTCCTTGACAACTGCCTCAGCGCCCTCGACAGCGTTGGCGTAGTTGACAGCGACCTTGGCACCGCGCTTGCCGAGCTCGATGGCCATCGCCTTTCCGATACCACGGCCTGTATGTTGTTAGTTTCTGACCATCCAGTCCACGTGCTTTCGTTGAATCCATACCAGAGCCAGTGACAACGGCAACCTTGCCCTCGAGAGACCAGCTAGCAGGAGCAGCAGACATTGTGATTGTGTAGAGATCGGTTGTTGGTTGTTGGGGTTTTAATAATGGGGACCTTGAAGGCTGATGTGTGGATGTTGTTGTTGCAGATGAGGATTGGAGGCTGATGATAATTTACTTTGGGCGTGAAGAGCAGACCATATATACTATTCTGTGACTCGGAACTCCAGCGGCATTCAAAGTGTAGCTTGTCGTGACATCTGGCACCCGTCGGCCTCTGCGCTCAGCATACACTTCGCCCATTGTCTCCGAGTCGGAGGAGACAGCATGTCCGAGTGTTGAGAGCCTTGGAGCTGAAACACCGCGTGCCTTAACCGCTCTTCGCCAGTCCGTGGACAAAGCTCTGCAGTGTAGCTAGGGTGGCTGCGCAGTCGCTCAGAGACAGTAGCCGGAAAGAGGGGCCGAGGCGCTCAGGGGCGGCCTCCATTGGCTGACTCGCAAGCAAGCGAACCACAACACCATGCTCTTCGTGACGCGCCTGCTCGTTTCATAAACAAAAAGATATTTTTATATCGACTGCGAACAGATTAGCATTTTGTTAAAACTGCTATTTTCAACAGAGTTGTGACAGCACATCGCTGGCATTGAATAGGCGCGGCATCATTATTGCCGGTGTTGCAAGACGCAGCTTGTGCAACCTCCAGCGTTTGCCGGGAGGAACCGTGTGTCTCCTAGCATCCAAAAATATCTTTTGTCTTAACAGTGAAGTGAGTCTTGAAGAACAATTCGATGATGACAAGACTGGTTGGCGTTGTGCTGAAGGTTCTGCGCTCGCTGAAGGCTTCGCCGAGATGAGTTAGCCTTAATCCATCTTCATGACCGCACTCCGGGGTTCGCAAACCAGCCCTCTACCCTACACGGCTGTAACGACGCGCCTACGAGCGGAGTAGTTCCTAGTGAACGGTTTGGCTCACGTATCTGGTCTCCGCTCAGATTGCCGTCGAGTCCGAGATAGATCGGCAAAGGCGCGTTTCACGCTCGAGACCCAGCAATGGTGACAACAGAGGGGAGCCGGGGCACGGACCACCTTCAAACTTCACCTCAACACCACGCCGTCATGGGCGGCATAAGAGATGGCTTCTGAGATGAGCAATGAGGATCTTTCCGGTTTTTAAGGCATTTAGACACCAATGATACAATTCTATACTTATATCACCCTGTGGCTGGCCTCAAATCTACTTGTGAGAAGGGAAACCCAAATCGTTCTGCCAGATGCCTTGCCAGCCGCGAAAGGTTATCGGAGAAATCGTCGAGGGATAGTACGAGATTGCTTCCTTTGGGCTCAATTTGGGAAATGCGCTTGCCATGCATCAAGTCAGCAAGATGATGAAGGATCGGAGGGCGCACGCTTTTGAACGAGATTGACCATCTCTACTAAGCCGTATCAGATTTGATCTGCAGTATGAAAAACGTTATCACCATGCAAATAAAAGCCACTGCAGCTGCGTAGAAAGCGAACACGAGCACTGTAGAGTGAGTGCCTGCTAGGGATGTAGTGATTGGGAACATATTTAAGTCAGCTAGCAATGCTGGTAGCTCACATGTGCTCTACAATTGGGACAGTCTAGTATCGAGGCCTCTTTCACATCTTCAAGGAGGAGAGTAGTGGGTCTCCGCGGCCTTCCTTCGCTGAACCATGGCCTGTACAGTAAGATCTGGAGGTAGCAAGCATTCGCGAGATCTTACTGACGGTGCTGTCCAACTATATTAATGCATTTGCGAAAATCGAATCAATCTCAGCGATCCTTTGGCGTTGACCAGTCAGCTAAGGCGAGGAAGATCCGGTGTCTGCAGGACATCTTGCCTTACCGTTGGAGCGCACGTCATCTCATGAGGATCAATCAGCCGACAAGCGTATGGAGAATAAATCCAGGCGTACCATGGAGTACCGGTGGTCAAGCAAGCTGTCACCGGTTTCCTAGCTTGGTACTCAATCAGAGCCGCGGCACCGTTGTGTCACCTGGTATGTGCCACCGTTTGCGCACAACCATGTGCTGTTTGCAGTGGACATCTCACCGCCATTCCAAGACATCATTGTGAGGCTGTAGATGAGATTTAACGCCAGCATACGGAAGTCACGTTTCAACTTCCGACAGAGCTAGGTTTGGACATACTGAAGTCCCTGAGTACTTCCCTGGACTAGCTCACTCCCTGTGGAGCGGTCCGCCTTCGTTTCATGGCAAGCCATGGAGAACCGCCATTGCTTAGCCATAAGCTGCCAAAACAATATGTGCTGCCCCGATCAAGTTAAGCTTAACTTAGGCGGCTGTAAATCCTTACCCTAAAGATCGACAAGGTGCATGAGTACGACCGGCTGAAGTGAAATTTTACAGCAACCACGTTCCTACACTGCTTCCACCACGGGTGGTGTAAATCGGTGATTGCCCCTCCCGATACACCGACAGTTCCGTGATAATTATAGGGTGATTGATTGCATACATTTACTTTTGACACCCCATGTTTTTGTGGAGGTCCGATGGCACGGTCCCTCCGCCTGTGGCCTACGGCTTTGGTGCGGGCATCCGTAGGTCTAACAGGCCTCGTATCAGGTATCAAGCATGGAGAAAGACTATAATAGAACTCTAGTCTACCCCTTTCGCTGGTAACATGTGTCGTAGACAATCATGATTCGGTCTGAAGTCACTGGTCAGAATCGGTTTAAAGCAAAGAGCGACCACTCAAACGGCACGAGACTTTCGCTTTAGCAAAAGCTTTGGTGTGAGTGGATAGGCTTTTGTGTACGCGTCAGCGTGTCAAGCAACGAACCTGCAGGTAGACATCTTGGTAACGGCCCTCGTCATTGTGACACGGGAGAACGTGCATATATCCACACAACCGGACATGGTCAGGACCACCTAGTCTGGCTGAAGTAACCAGACCAAGTAAGTCATGTCTGGTCGAAACTCTAATGTCGACTGCCTGCCCAATTGAAAAGACGTCGTAGAAACAAATGCTAACGACGCGCGATATAACTACGGCTCTAGAGCGACCAGAGATTAGTATGGACTTCCAAGACGAAGAGGGTCTGAGAACAGTGCATTACAGGTACGGTACCACATACTGTACGACGGATGACGCTGCCCGGGGAAAGAGGAGACGCGGACGTAGAAACTGCCATATGTGGTATGTACCTTCCTTCTATCAGAGGCGCTCTCTGAAAGCACAATAACCTTCCAGATCAGCTCTCATGACTTTCTCTTCATTAAAGTACTAGTCAATCACTGAACTTTTACGTTGCTTCTGCCACTCTGAAGTTTTCACAAGCTACCGCTGATCGACTAGATCCATGATCGAGTTCCCTGCTGAGTCGAGGACGTGCAGTCTCACTGGGTCCGGCTATATCCACCCGGGCACGAGTTTAACACCCCACTATAGTCGTGCCGTCCCATACAAAGCGTCTCGAGGGTCCCTCTTTGACACATCTCTCAGCCAGCTGCTCTAGGCAGACGAATCACGATCGCCGGAACGATACGCAAATACATCGCACTTGAAACAGCAGTAGAGAAAAAGTAAAGCAGGTCTCGAATGATGGCGTCAGTCGAAGAGATATTGGACCTGAGTAGGAGCACATACAACGTTTCGTGGTTGTGACCCAGCACTGCACAGACCCTTCTCAGCGACTCTCCGCCGGCTCTTGCAAACAACATTCCAGGCACGATGCCACCACCAGTCTAAGGTTGCCATGAGAGATTGACTGTCAGCGTCTCTCTCCCTATTGGTAGGCCTTATGGCAGGATACTAACCCCGCATACGACAACTTTCGCGTCTCATGACCCACGACCTCATCACACATCATCATCATTTCGATAAGGTATGCATTCTTTAATTGTATCGCTTTTAACAGCAACGACTTTCTGTCATTGCATTATACTATACACTGCTAATCTTGATGATGTCGACCAGTGTCGTCAGTATTAGGTCGACCTTTCTGGCTTACACCAGGACCAAGTGTTCACCCTCCAACGCCGAACTCCAGAAAACATCGAAAAATGCAGCACCGATACCCTAGAGCGCCTAGTATTGGCTTTGCTGATGGGTATTCTGAAGGAAAAGATGAAAGAGCCTCGACAGAGATGGAAGAACCAGGCAGAACGCGAGTGTTGCGCCACGAAGAACCCCGAAGAGCATTTAAGAAAGAACAGAAAGAGAGGTCAGGCAGCTAGCCCCGTGCTAGCTTTTCTAGCTTACTACGAATGCCATCCGAGAACCTAGTCGCCACACCTTCATCGATTACATCGATGCAATGCGACAGTACTGCGAAGCCATTGTCAAGTGGGACTGGGGTACCGTCCAACTTCGTCATGGTGGGTATTCCTTCGCGACGAGACAGATACCTGAGGATTGTCTGATGATCCGCCGGCAGACGATCAATAGGGAAGGCTGTACCCTGTTGTCGGGGCCTTGTAGACTCGTTGTGAGTCAGTGCATCCGTCCAGAGAACAAGTGACGCTCGGTAGATCGCACCAGGCCACCATGGTGGACGAATACCCCTCGGCATCTCTCTGACTAGGCGCAGCACCTGACCGGCATGCGTCGTGGCTTCCTGTACATCCGAGATGCACTTCTTGTGGAGCCAGAGCATCTGCTGGTAGGTACCATCAACGCCCTCCCGCCGTGCCAATCTTTCAATTTCAGGGAAATTGGTCACAGCATTCATGCTGATAAGATGGAACATGACCAGGTTCGCTTGCATCAGCGGGCAAACGGGGTTTGTCTTAAGATATCTCTGCGCAAGGTCGAACCACCGTCCCAGGAGCGCTTGTACCTCCTCGAGACGAACACGCGTCGATGCCGCAGTGAGCGCCCTGTTGCGAGACCTCGAAGCGACACTGTCCGAGAAACAGCTGAGAAGTTGGCAGTACTGCACCACAAGAGTCTGCAGGGGGTGGAGTAACAGTCGGAGGTGCATTGGGGTGAGATGAATCTCTTGAACATCCTGGACGATGATCTCGTCATCAAGAAATTGACGGAAGAGCTCCTTGAGACTTGCCGGTCTTGCTCCAGAACCGACTGAGGAATAGCCGTTCGAGAATTCGTGGACTTGATTGAATATTTGCGACCATTCCGTGGCATTGGGAGCTTGCCATAGACTGTCTGAGTCAGGCATAGGAGCGCCACACTCTGTGACGGAGAAGAGCGGCGCAGAATCATGGAAAAGCGACAAATCTTGGTCGACCATGACCCAGGAGTAGATAAGGCTGCAACCGGTTAGTAAAATAACTCACGTGACAGGTCGTACCGAGGACACGAGGATTTCATCACTCACCGACTCCTGGCTTCTTGTTGCAGCCACTCCCGCCACAATACTTCTGTTGATATTCCTCCATTTACGTGAGGTGTAGCCACCGGACGAGCATCCAGAATGCCCGAGTGTCGTAGCATCGAGAAGTACATCCCTCGCTGGCCCATGGCAATGTCCATCTGCCACTTATCGCCACTCCAAGCGGCCTGAACAGTGAAGAGAAGGGCTGCGCGCAGAACGATAGGATCGCCGGCCATGATTATGTTCTTCTCAATAAGGTCGAACAATGAGATGCGACAAGCTTCAGTGATGCCTCCGGTCAACCACCTTGCCTCCATCGATGGGATAGCCATGGCTCCCTGAGCGATCATCATCAAGATCAGCAAGCTAGAAGCTTTATCGTTGTAATTCTGCATGAGCTCGTTGGTGTCGAGAAGCCCACGCGATGAAGTAGGGAAATAGCGCTCGAAAGAGTTGGCGTAAGATTTGAGGAAATATTCCAGAACCCGAGCAGGAGGCAGAATGATGAAGTTCGAAAGCGATGCGCTGGAACCTGGTGACTCACCGCTACTCGAAGAAGTGCTCATTGCATCCTTGTGGATCTCGAGGGCCTTGTGCAAGAAGCTCTGGGTTATCGCGAGAAGCTTATCTCTGGTGTTCTCCTGGAGCTTCGCGACTGTGATGCGGCCTTCTTGCTGAAAGTCGGCCTCATCCCAAGACGGCGACCAGCTGCTCCAGCCTTCGTGGTTCTTCAGGCTGAGCTCCAACCGTTCGAGGTTGAGTCGTGCAGTACGTGGACACGAGCTCGATGGGATCGGCGGCGTACAACGGAACACAGTCCAGCCGTCTTGTGCAGCAACAATTGCACCAAGATCTGGGATGCCAGCATCCGCAATTGAGGAGTGACGGTTGGATGGGTAGAACATGGATGCTGAGCTACCGATCTGGAGATCTGAGAAGGTCTCATCCATTCGTGGCGTCTGGAGAGGAGTTTGGACAGGTCCAAACGCTTGGGTGGGTGACATCTCGGGTATCATTCCAAGTATACCATCTGCCGGGGGGCCCATGCTAATATCCATGTTCATTGACATCATCAGTGAAGGATCTATCCGCATAGGATCGAAGTCGGCACCCATTGGCATACCACTCCACGGGTCCATCATGAATGGGCTCGTCTCTGGATCCGACTGACCGCCTGTCCGTACGAAATCATCGTACCCGGACATAGGTGTTGAGGTCATGAAGCCATTCACCATATGACCAGGAGTTGGTAGCGGTGAAAGAAGCGTAGGCGGCTGTTGGATGGTGTTGGGTGGTGACTGGTCGAAAAAGGGAGGTGTGGTGTGAGAGAGAGGCAGCTGGACGTGCTTCTCTTCTGGGGTCGGAACCGGAATCGGCTGAACAGGCTGGGAAATAGACGAATGCCTGGACTGGGGTGCTGAAGGTGACTGAGACTGTCGCTGTGACGGAGCATTGGATATATGTGGAGGTTGCTGCTGTAACAGCAAAGGTGATGGCTGCCCGGTTGCCTGTGCAGGCTGCACCTCGCGAGCAGGAGAGTTACCTGCCGATCGATTCTGTGTCTCTACATTACCGCCTTCGCTCGAGCTGCCACTCGAGGCACCCTCAGGTGGGACGCCAACCCTGTTAACGTTCTTGGACGCCCTCCGGGTTGGTCGCAGTGTGCATTTGAGGTTCCTTTGCGCACACCTGCTGCAAGGGAACTTCTTGTCGCACTTTGTTTTTGTCTTCGCACAGTTGCTACAGGCGATTGGCGTTCGACCAGCAGACTTTGGTATTATGCCTTGGATTGGAAGGCCTTCTTCGTTGTTCTGATTCCGCCCGTGTACTGTGTAGTGCCGCTGTAGGAGGTCCCTACAAGATAGTCAGCCAACGTGCTCCTCTGAAGAGGAAACTGAAAGAGCTGGGACAAGGGCCACGAACCGTCGAGCAAAGCTCATGTGGCAGGTAAAGCATTTGAAAGGCTTCACGTTGGTGTCTGATGGTCGAGAAGTGGTCAGCTGGAGGATCTTGTGCAGCACAATTCGATCTGGCACCCTCGCAAGGTGTATTCGGACTTACGAGTTAAGATGTGCCTTTCCAGATGCTCGTCTCTGGTAAAGGACTGTCCGCAGTAGGTACAGAACACCATTTTGGCAATCAAAGGTCAGAATGGCCCGGAGGCAAGAAGATAAGTTGGAGACGATAGAAGCAGCCTTCAGAACAGCTGCAGATAACAGTCTCAGATGGCCAATTGAGAGGATCGCGGCGCCAGTGTCTTAGCGTGTAATCAACACGAGCGGCATCAAGTGGGGAAGAGTGAGGACGGTGGCAACAGCAGGGAGTTATTTCGCTGTGGCTTGGGACGACCGCGGATACTTGTTGACCTAGCACGGCGAAGTGTAACCCTCTATAAGTGGTCGACGTAGACTTCCGCCTTCCTGTGGGTTCCTAGGCTAGGACGGACTGCAATACCGGTATGGGGCTAATGGTGGAAATAGTCAACGTCAGGGCGATTCCCAGATTTAGTATGCTGAGATATCTGACTGGGGACGTGGATGGGGCTATGGAGCTGACAGCAGGGTTACTCGGCTGGCTGTGTTCAAGATGCAAATGACAAGAGAAGGTGCAAGTAAGTGCTGCTCAGCAAAGAAGTGTAGGGGAGGGATAGCAATGGAAAGTCGAGAATAGTAGAGTATGGTCGGCTGAAGAGTAGCGTGTGGGCTGCGGACCGCTGAACGCCAGCGGAGTACGACTAAGCGTACGAAAGATGCGAGTGGGTTCAACGCCCGTGCTTTCCCCAACGAGGGCTGTAGGTTATGCGTTTGCAAAGCGATGAATTCATCAACTGAGCGCGAGAGCGATGAGCTAGTGCCTCGCAGTTACATGCATCAGCGCCAGGTGCTTGGGTGGGTCAGGACTCAACCCGGTTAGTGCTGAATCTGCTTTGGGCGACCAGGGGGTCGCTGCACGGTGTTGATGATAAGACTCAGCCCACGCAGGGATAGTCCTTGGATCGGTCGCCATGAGCTAGGGTTATGGTGGAGGAGGGTTCGTTGTGTTACGGGGGATGGCGCGCCGAGCCCGCGTCAGCCACTTAGCCTGTGAACCGAACCATCAAGCGCGCCCGCAGCCCGATCAAGCAAGCCGTAAAGCTGTAATGTATTCTGCAATACGACAGCATTATTACTGGTACAGTCCAACTGCTGCTGTCCGATACGGCGCTCGAGCTTGCGCGGAAAGACGCGAGGGCACACAAGATCAACCCTGCATCTGTCCACGGATTGTTCAGGTCTGCGGTCGCAGCGCTGACCTTGGCTGCCGACTTGCGAAGCGAAGATACGAGACCATGTTTCGCTCACATATGCTCTCACTGGCAGTGACCGGACGTAACACGCTCAGGCAGACTGTCAGCCTGCGCGGCTGAGTCGTGGGTGACAGCAGCCGAGCCCTGGTTCTCGAATCTGAAAACAGTAACACACCAGCTTCCCTTGGCCACCTATTCGCTCGTTTCAAGCAGTGCCCTCAACTGTTTCCTGGTTGCGGACCCTGACGTGGCCGCCGGATCGTGCGTCCTGACACATGAAAGTACCCCAGTGGACCTCGAGCGGACCTTGACTCTCAGCAAAGTTCGCACCTTCCAATTGACCTCGGACAGGTTTTCGTACAGCGATACGTCAACCCGTCAATATCGTTCCCACACCACCCAGTGATACAATTCCTCGATGGTTTTCGTCCTCAAGGGGATTGTTCCCCAGGATGTGTTCCATCTTGCGTCACTGGCGCTAAGCCAGGTCGTCTATAATTATAACCATCGTTAGCGAGTGATCGCCTCGGATTCTGCAACCAAGCTTTCGACTAGCACACCACGCGATCACGTGGATCGGACACACGTGCTCGGGCCCCTGTTATCGTCTATTACCGCTTCATTGCCAGTGCATGCGGCAGAATATATGAGGATGTGCGTTCCAGTGTTGTTGAATTGACTTAAGGTCATTTTCAAAGTCCCACATCTTCCCGTGCGGACGGCTGTGCCGCAGAAATTCTTTTGTGACCGTTGCAGACACAGCTTGGTCGATCATGTGCAGTCGGCGACTCTGAATGCAATGTTTTCTTGGTTGTCATAGAGGTCAGGGCACCCCGCGGAGGCTGTCACATCAACCTAGTCGTTCACTGGTGGTTGAGGCCGTCGCGAGGTTCTGTTACGGGATATCCAGCATCCCAAACCTTGATCGTGCAGCGACTGGCCGACAATGTAATTTATACGACGGCTTCCCGGTCTTCCATGATGCAACGATCCTTCGGTGTTAATTGCAACATCTAGCGGCATACAGCGAAACTCAAGCTACCTGAAAAATGTGACAGCTTGTGGTGATCGGCGTGTTAAGCAGCATTCCGACTCTCGAGGCTCCAATTGTCGGCGTGCAAGTGTCAGTGGCTGGAGCTGAGCCAAGTTAGTTTCTGGATTCGGTTTTGCCCACGCTCACAGCCAGCCCTAAATGTCGATCTTCAACAAAAATGATGCTCTCTGGAGGAAGTATTCGCCCAACAGGGCTCCGCCCCGGCAATAATGTCTAACCTCAGATTTGCGTTGTTTGCCGGATCGGGGATATGGGAACGCGCAAATCCGGATCCTCATGAAGCAGCTGGGCGAGCGTTATTGTGCAACGGGCCCACTCGCGACAATGACTGTGGCACTAGAACGTGGGAAAATTGGCGGTGGATATTCTAGAAATTGACGAGAGGATTGTTGAAACAATACCAACTATGATCCGCCTGTTAGTGCCGAACGAGTGGATGCTGCAACGTCTAAAATCCCAGCAGCGCGAATCTATTGTTTCACGTTCCTGGTATCCGAGTCGACAACACCGTATGCACTGATTTGGAGTTCGTCGCGGCAACTGCCCTGGAAGACACAGTATGGCGCCTGTACCTCCATTTTCGTCTGCCTACCGTCCCTTCCCGCACATTCTGTGGCAGGCACTACCAGCCGTGGCTACAAGCCTCCAAGGTCATTGTGGGCCGTCGCTGATGCTGCGCCAGTACAAGCTAACATCGACGGCTCTCGCAGAGAGCAACATACTGGGCCAGTCGCTGTGCCTCAAGCCCTCTGGAACTCTATTTAAACAGGCGCCCACAACGTATGAGATGTTGAGATAGAGTCTCTGGAAAGCCACTGCGATAGAGCATAAGGCGCAAAAGGCTGACCGTGGCATCCACGGCAAGCCCTGCATAGTGGATGACGCTTGCAATAGCTGGTGCAAGTATCGTGGCGGCGTTACTTCGCACGCAGAACGGCCCAGTGCTTTTGTAAGACTGAAGCCTTCGCCTTTGAGAGCTGCGATGAGGCGGTAGCTCAATGCAGTAAAGAACGAGGAACTTCTTTGTGCAGAATCTTCAACATTGGTTATCACGTTCTCTTTGCGTAAAAGCTCCGACGAGAGCTGAAATGGAAGATCACTTTGTTGTGCCGAAAGCCCTCCGGTAAGACCTGAATCGAGGATATGGTGGGCTGATCCCGACAAGAAGTGAGTGTAACAAGAAAGCTTCAATTGGATTGTGAACGCTGGGCGCCTGTCACTTCGCACCGTTCAACACGAGCGAAGCTAGAAGCGCTAACGATCGGCTTAGATACTTTCCGCTGATGGACATGCTCCCGGTATCACAGTAATCGACTCCGCACCGGGGGACTAAATCCTCCGCAATGACGCGATTGGGCGGGGGCGGGGGGGCGGAATTGTTGTTCAGCCTGCATGCCGAGAGATCCCGCTGCGGAGAAAAGAGGCTGCGCTTGTCAGACTTGCATGGGGGGCGTCTTCGAAGATGCAATCTCACGACACCCGGTTCCCCTCCGGGAAGCACGTTGCTGACTTGAGAAGTTGACCTTCGAAAGGCTTCACCGATGGGCTGGTCGCCAATGATAAGAACATGTATTCTTCGCTGGTGGAGCCTCACACAAGAGAGCTGACAGCATCATTCCAGAGCACTCTTACAGCCATGGATCGTAGCGATCATGCAGGGCTACTGTAGGATTGTATTGGTGGCTGCCCGCCTAAGGCTGATGTGAGGTTCTAAGTCATATGAGGCAAAGTGCAAAAGACGCTACACTGTCCAAAATCGACTCCTCAGGCTGATGGACATCATTGTGCATGCTGAACTGGGGCGCATTCGAGATACCATGTTTTCCTTATTATCGATCTTATGCTGCGCTGTCCCGGAAGGATTTCGGCCTACTGCACGAAACGCGATGCTCTACTCAGGCCTTCAAGGGAAAATGGAACAGCTATGCACTCGCTTTCCAAACAGGACATGCATGTACTGGAATCCTTTGAATGCATGCCACGCTGCAAGCTGGCACAGCGCGCCCTTCGTACTTACTTTGTAAGAGGGACTCCATGCGGCAATGATCTGCAGGCATGTAGTGCGCTACATTGTAACCTCCCAGCGACGACTGGTAGGATTGATTACGGACAAGATTGTTCCATCGGCATGCAGTTTCTTGCGCAACACGTGGTTTAAAGTCGCAGATTGGTACTGCAATGTTCCAGATATTTGGATATCTCTGACTACTCGCATGTAGCTGTAATCTACACGTCCTTGATTCGAGGGAGTCCAAAGAATGCCTGCTAGTGGTTTCGCAAGACTCAACCATGCCTGCAAGTAGACTCAAACAGTGGAACCCATCAGGTGATTTTTTGTCAACGCACAACTGTAGTTGGCTGGCGTTGCTCGATGCCATTGATCTCACTGTAAGCATGGAAGCTCCCGAACCAGCCGGCGCTAACATCCTTGACAGCGGATGCTTAGCTGCCAAGTGGCGCTCTGAGCAATTGCTATGAGCTCTGAGATCTGGCCGCAAGTTGTGAAGTAAAGCAACTGCAAAATTTCCAGGTGTAGCGCATGTTGGGAAGACACAAGAGAGCCGGAAGGTGGTATTGCGGTGATATGAGCTCACCGACCTGGGTACATGGAAGCCTTCCAGCAATGACGACGTGAAGCAAGCCCATCGGCCAGCTCATAGCCACAACATCATCGGTGATGAATAAGTTGACAACCTGGTTCCATTTCGTGATTGCCTCACGTTCTGATTACCGGCAGGTCCAGAATCGGGACTTGTATCTCGCTGGCCCGTACGCATCGTGCTCAGTCAGCTCAACAGCTGCTTCGAATCTTTCTTGACAACTCTCTGGAGAAATCCAGCGGACGAGCCTTTCGTGCATTGTGAAAAGCGCCACAATTGAGCTGCATGAGGGTCCCGTCCATGACAATGGAAGCGATCCTGCCATCTCAGACAGCCCTTCCTGTACACTCTGTACTCGGGTGTACACGCTCGGTACATGAATCGGTATACACGTCGGTGTCATGGTCTATCCGGTCTCGAACACAATGTTAAGGGACGACAGTTTACAGCCGTACTATAAATTACAGAATCAGCTAATCTTGGATTGTAAATCAGCTTACAGCTTCAACTACCTAAACACAATAACCCATTCCAATCGCCGTCCAAGCTACTAAGCGACCTGGCACAAGCGTCAGAAAGCAGCTGGGTGCAAGGATCCAGCAGAGTCTGAGTGTCACTGTTACCAGTCGACTATGCAGTGCGACTCACGTTCTGCAGCCGCTCCAGAACTCCGGCCATGGTTTGCCGACACATCCCAGCAATCGCCAAATATCCTTGGTCATGCTGTAATCCAAACATCGTGGCACCCTCTGTTGGAGACAGTCTCGAGATTTACCTGCAACTAGCTTAAGCCAAGCAGGTACTCCCGTGAGGCGGATTCATCTGTCCCTCAAGCCGCTCCCGGCGCATCGTAGATACGATTCCCGAGCCGTCAAATCTCCGAATCAATGCCTAGTGCTACGAGCAGAATATGACGGGAAAGCGAGATGTTGGGGCTTGGGGCAGCCTGGACAACAAGGCTGGATCGCTCTACTGTTTCTCCATGCAGAAGGATTGCAGAACTATCGTTCATGGAAATCACCATAAGCAAGGACCCTGCATGAGTCATTCGGTTCTTGGTATTTCAAGGCCATGGTGTGCCGACGACGCGAGAATCCGCTGTCAAAAGTTGCTGCTGCCGCTCGTGCAACTCCGTCTTCACGTAGTGTAACGGGCTAGAATATGCACCACGAGATCTAACGCATCAACCCTACGTGAGACTCCGCGTGGCTTTGCGTTGCACCAAAAGCTCACATGGCTCCCTCTCCATGGCGCAAGACTTCCCACGCAGGTGGTCAGAAGCATGGTTTATTACCGGCACCAACAGTTGCATGGATTGACGGTTGTACAAGATCGTGTGGGTCATTACTGGACGCAAGGTGACTACCCTACGATAACATCTGAACCCCGAGGTATGTACATTGACCTGAACAGGAAAGCAAGGTGCCACAGCTCTTTCAGATTCAGCCATTTTGACGTGTCTGTATCCGACAAAGATGCGGTGAACGTGCCTTCGTGTCGTAATCAAAGACGATTTGACGAGAATCACGTTTTGCTCGGATGCAATCGCGGCCAGTTGTTGTAAGCATCATGTTGGAGCTGTGAACACCCTACGAAGACCGTGCTGACATTCGATATACATGTAGTGGAATCATGCTGGGCGAGAACAATCACCTGGGCTATTGAGATGGTCTCTATTGTGAACGAGCTAAATAACGTGACAGCGTGGAGATCTAGAGTGCATCTTCAGGCGGCTTTCGATGCTTTGACATAGACTCCGTGCACATCACGTCTTATATCTTCATGCGCGTAGGTGGTTGCGATTAGGGGTCTGCTTCGTCTGTCTCGCTTCCATCTGCATGCGTGCCGGCATTTCTGACATCCCAAGGACCGATCTGAACCCTGTCCTCAGATTGTGTAGCCATCATCCAGGATATCCACACATTGTGAACACGCAGAAGGCCAGATTTGCTACCGTGGTGTTGGTTCTGCCCGCGGAAATTGATCTACCAGCCTTGGCAGCAGAGGAGGCTCTGTGCAACGGTTCTTGTCGAGAGCTCGTCATTGAAATTTACGGCGTTTGCAAATAATCGAGTTTGTGAACTAGGGTCTCATCGCTGGCAGAATCCGACCAAACGACGGCGCTTGGTCCGGCAACAACTACCTCATTTCGTTTTGCTCTCACGATTGAAAGCTTTAAACTAGAGTGGCACCTGCATGACTTCCGCCTGTACGTTCTCTAGATTTTCCGATGTGTATCTCACTAAGTGCTTTACAGCCGTCATGGATTGCTGTCTGAGGAAGGTGTTGTCCTCCGCGGACTTTACGGCAAAGCGGCGCTGCCAGTGGTGCGCCAATTACTCGTAGACTAGTGGCCCTGGCCTCTTCTGTTGGACTTGAGTCGACAAACGGCAGAAGCCCACTAGTCGTTCTAGAAATGTGATTTGAATTTGGCTATCTGTCGTTGCGAAAGCGAGAAGAGATCGTTTGAAGTGTCAAACTACCCCTGGCAAGTACGTGGAAGCCTCGAAATAACTCTGAAACCAAACAATAGACGCGCGTGGGCTTTTCGCGAGGAAGCCTTAGATGCTCCAAACAATAGCCTTGCACACGGGGCAGAAAATGCGGACTTTGCGTTCGACGGTCCGGGGCGATCGCGGTACGGATATCCGCTGGCGCCACAACCCTTGCACGCTAGCTGTATCAACGGCGCCAGGGAGATCTTGTCAAAGACCCCACCATTATAGTTCGACAAGATGGTGCACCGGGACAATGCTGGCATTGCACTCGCCAAAGGCTCCCTTGAATACTCCGGCAAGTACCTTGTCGGTTCTGCAGATGTTGCTCAGATTCACATCACGATCTTAGCGTCGATCTACTTGGATGCCATGTGAAAGTCCTTTGGCGCCTTTGTGCATGAAGTGTTCATGCATGGCGAGCGCGAATGTGCCCAAAGGATGAACAGAAACACCACAGTCTTCAGTAATGTGCCTTGCTCTAGTCTGCCAAAAGCATCAACCGGGCTACATGAGCACACAACATGCGCGGTGAATACGCTCAGGTATGTGCAACCATCGAATTGTCAGCGTGCTATTGGACGTGGATAGAGCATGCTGCCGAGCAGTTAATTGAAACAATATTTTGAAAGATCTCCGTTCGTTCAACAACATCGAATACTGCACCCGATCGCTGCGTGCCACTAGATGGCTTCATAAAACATTGTTGATACGACAGATGCTACCAACTACGATGACGTGGCACACACAAAGTCATTAACTAGAGTTTGGTGGACACGACTATCATATGTGCCCGCGAGTGGACGGAGATCCAACCCGACTGTTCAATGAACAAGCGAGGCTGTACGATAACGGGTTCTCCGCTGGGATCTCGCCTAGAATGCATGACAGGGTTCAGATTGGATAGAACGTACTGGTTCCAGGATTTGCTGCGGGTATGGGAAGGATTCTGGGGCTATCGAGCTGGAAGGACTGACCGAGCCGTGGTGGATCACCGTCTTAAAGATTGTGCAAGACTGACCGACGCAGAGGATGGTGCATCTGCGATCTTAGCGCGATATTGCTGCAAACCATGTCTTGGATCTAGTGGACATCATCTGCGCGACACAAGGCTGTCCTCTAGAAATACATGGCATGCAATGGGAAGTTGCATCTGTTGAGTCACAGGCTTTCTGGGTCGGCGGAGCCGACACTGAGGACATCGTTTTAGAGTTCGAAGAACAATCCTTGATCTCAATGCTCACTTTTTGGCGTGAAGCTGCTGCTTGCACAGGTGCCCGCGAATTTTCGGTGTTTGGGCGAGATCCTAGAGCATTCCTCACACGCTCACGTCAACTCCTGTCTGCTTGTGATAAGGTGTGCAGTGGGGTTCAGGCTTTCTGATGTTTGGGTCGTGAGCAGAAATGTGACCACAACTCCTCCGCAATATGGTGCGATGTCGATCCGAACCCTGTTGACTTTTCGTGTGCTTTGCCTGTTGATGATCGGGTACTCCAATGCCATGAAATTACAATTTCGACAGCTCGGTTCATTGCGAGCTCGTTCGAGAACGTGACATGATAAATAATACGTACAGCGATAACGGCATGCATATGAATCCGCGTCTATTTTGCAGCAGTAACTTAATGGAGCAAGTTTCAATTTTTGTTTTCTGGTACTTGAGCTTGTACCAGTATACGACTCGCGACACCACTGCCGGAATTAGGGGAGTTGGACACGCTTGACGGCAATGGTCGTTCGTGTAAGAGATTACCTTTCGAATAGGGAGCGAGGGCGCGGAGCGCAAAAACTTTTTTCCATATTCTCATCTCGAGGTTGCGTGTTCGGCTTGGGGAGCCGCAATTCCCACTGACGTGAACGACCCCATAGCACATGCTCGTCTATCAACGCCATCGCGAGAATGTCGATCAGCATCATATCTGCGTCCTGGCGAGCTGAATGCGAGCGGCAGATGCGACTATGTCGGACAAGGCATTAGGACATAACTGAGCCTAAGTCTGTCTGAGCTTGCAAACCGTTTGTTTGAGGGCTAAAACAAGCCTTGTGCGGAGCTGCACACAGACGGACACAGCCAGGATTTCGAGATGGCAGCACAGTCTGCTCACGCTGTAGCCATATCAATTTGCGTACCGCCCTTTTATGCGCGGTCGCAACTAAGCTCGTGTTTTCGGACTTTGGGGGAATCCCGCGAACGCTGATCTCTGCAACAGAGCGAAGATCTTCAGCCTCCCAATACTACTCAAGTTCACGAACGTATCTGTATTGTCGCATGGGTCATTATCACGCTACGTTTGGGTTTGAGGGTGCCTTGACGGCACTCCATCATTGGTGCCCGTTGAATAGTGCTGCTACAGTCAAGCGAGCAAGCACTCGCCCAACATCACGACCAGACTATTAGACGACGATCCACCGAGCCGAAGGTACTAAGCCTGAATGCCTTTGATCTTTTCTAGGATCGTCTGCGCTTCTCAGCTGTTCCGGGCGTGGGCTGTGCTGTCTGCATCGTGCAGGCTCTCATCAGCAGCGAAGCATCCTGACAAACCTGGTTCCGAGCGGGGTCTCCAAGAAGCTTGTTACTGCGCCCTCGACTATGTGGCGCTTCGGACACCCTTTCTGCAGTCTGCACGAGGCAATGCTTACTGAGATCATGAACGGTGGTGATCCGTCGTGGTAGTCTCAGATGCTTGGCATGTGGGCCTCAGCGAAAGATTATGCACCCGCAATGAGACCACAACCGGACAGGCGGACTCATGGATACCAATGATGAGCTCGAGAATGATTTGCTCGAGCATCTACTCTTTCGTGGTCCCGGCTCGCCTCGATCGCCACACATCGAAGGCTCGCCTTGCACGACATACGATGTCTACAGGAGCAATCATCGACCAACTCAGTTACGGCTTTACGACCTCACGATTATCCATCCATGTGGTTGACACAGGGTCCAAGCTCCTGGATGCCTGGCAAATGCTGTAATTGACAGCAAGAACACACGGGCTCCCTGTCCACCCCGGCTTACATGAGGGGATCCGGCAGAATTAGCCCCGACTTTGAGACAGCGCCTTGCTATCCAGGTCCCCACGTCTCACCTTTCCTATCTTCAGTGACGCATTGGCTCGATACATCAGCGGCTGCCACACACGCCTAGTATGCATCAGCTATCAATAGGCATGAAGCTTACTCGGAGGTGTACCCGGTCACTGCACGCCATCGCCTCTCGGGATTATGGCGGCACCATCCAGAAAGAGGCAAAGGCTGCGCTTCAGTCTGGTCTTCGCGTCAATATGTTGCTGCAGTACATCGTTCCGCAGTACATGGCCCCGTATCTGTGCTGTCACAGACCCGGTGCCGAAGTGCTTGTCATCGTGCGATCCAAGCATAGACCACCACATGGATTTCTCATACACTAATACTCAGAGTGATCGTCCGCATATAAGGACAACCGTCAATCCCCCAAGAATCACTCGCAACCAACCCTTCTCATCCAGTCCCTCGGGCCTCCTTTTAAACGACCCTTACTGCCCACTCATTGAGAGGTTCTGATCCCACAACTCACGACCATCCTTCGTTGATATACGGCACTGACCCCGCCGTTCGAAGGTTCTACTAAGACTCATCCTATCGCCTTCCAGCAAGACTCTTTCTCGAAAGGCACTGACCCCGCCTTCTTTCCTTGTTGATAATTTCTATTTACCCTGACCCAAAGACGCCATCATGAACGTCCTCATTTTCGGAGATCAGACCGCTGATCAATTCCCCCTTCTCAAGAAGGTTGCTACATGGAGAAACAATGCCACACTTACAACCTTCCTGGATCGTGCCAGTGTTGTTCTTCGCGAAGAAGTACAGAAGCTGCCCAAGACGCAGCGAGAGCAGATCCCTGATTTCCTCACCACTTGGGATCTCATCAATGCCTACTATACTGAGGGCAAGAAGGTCCCTCAGCTCGAGAGCTGCATGGTCACACTTGCACAGCTTGCACACTTTATTGGATACTATGGCGAGAACCCAAAGAACCTGCCGAATCCTGCCAACACTCGTTTCGTTGGCCTCTGCACTGGTTCTATTGCAGCCTCAGTAGTAGCGTCCGCACGGTCCATCAGCGAGCTCTTACCCCTGGCTACAGAAGCCGTCCGTGTCGCCTTCCGCGCTGGTACCTGCGTTGGTGCGGTCAAGGATGCGTTTACGCTCCCTGCCGAGGCCAAAGAAAGCTGGTCGACCATTGTCACAGGTATTTCTGAGAGTGCAGCGAATAAGGCGTTGTCGTCGTTTCACGATGAGCGACGGATACCAGCCTCGGCGCGCGCTTATGTTAGCGCGGTTAGCACCATGGCTCTAACCATCAGCGGCCCACCATCTACCACGAAACGCCTATTTCAGGAGATCGACACCTTCAGAAACAACACCCGCGTGCCGATCCCTGTATATGCGCCATACCATGCCTCGCACCTTCATGCACAGGCCGACATCGACCGCATCCTGGACAGCGAGGCCACCAGGCACTTCCAGCAGTTCCGCCCCCTGGCGCTGATCCATTCCGCATCAAGTGGCAAATGCCAGACCACGACCAGCACTCTCGACTTGATGCGCAATGCCCTCGCCGACATGCTCCTCGAGCCCGTGCGCTGGGACAGCCTACTCGGTGAAGTCGTCTCTCAGGTGACTAGCACTGGCAGCGCAGATTGCTCTGTTGCTGCTATTGGTGTGACCAATGTTGCCAACAGCCTTGCATCTGCCCTCAAGGCTGGTGGTCAGTCGCAAACCACAGTCCGCGACCACACCACATGGGTGCAGACTGAAGATGCTACCCGCGGCCGCACCCAGAACGACAAGATTGCCATTGTTGGTATGTCTGGTCGCTTTCCTGGTGCAGCTACCCCTGAAGCTCTCTGGGAGCTTCTCGAGAAGGGTCTTGATGTCCACCGTGAGGTCCCATCAGACCGCTTCGATGCGCAAGCTCACTGTGACCCCTCTGGCAAGGGCAAGAACAAGAGTCACACTCCCTATGGCTGCTTCATTGACGAGCCTGGTCTATTCGACCCTCGATTCTTCAACATGTCGCCTCGTGAAGCTGCTCAAACTGACCCCATGGGACGTCTTGCGTTGACCACTGCTTTCGAGGCGCTCGAGATGTCTGGCTACGTTCCCAACCGCACACCTTCTACCAAGCTGAACCGCATCGGTACCTTTTACGGTCAGACTTCTGATGACTGGCGTGAAATCAATGCATCTGAGAACATTGACACCTACTTCATCACTGGTGGTGTACGTGCCTTTGCTCCTGGACGTATCAACTACTACTTTAAGTTCTCCGGTCCATCCTACAGCATCGACACCGCCTGCTCGTCTTCCCTCGCTGCTATTCAATTGGCCTGCACTTCGCTTTGGGCTGGCGACTGTGACACTGCATGCGCGGGCGGTCTCAACGTCCTGACCAATCCTGATATCTTCTCAGGTCTCAGCAAGGGTCAGTTCTTGTCAAAGACTGGCAGCTGCAAAACTTACGATAACGATGCTGACGGCTACTGCCGTGGTGATGGCTGCGGATCAGTCGTGCTGAAGCGCTACGAAGATGCTATCGCCGACAAGGATAACATTCTTGGCTGCATCTTGGGTGCTGCTACCAATCACAGTGCCGAGGCCGTCTCCATCACCCACCCGCACGCAGGTGCTCAAGAGTACCTCTACAGCAAAGTTCTTGCCAACGCTGGTGTCGATGCTCACGACATCAGTTACGTTGAGATGCACGGAACTGGCACCCAGGCTGGTGACGGTATCGAGATGACTTCGGTCACTAACGTGTTCGCACCACGCCACCGCCAGCGTCGCCCCGATCAGACTCTCCACCTCGGTGCTATCAAGGCCAACATCGGCCACGGTGAAGCTGCTTCGGGCATCAACTCTCTCGTCAAGGTCCTGTTGATGATGCAGAAGAACGCAATTCCTGCAAACGTCGGTATCAAGGGAGTGATGAACAAGACTTTCCCCAAGGACCTTGCTCAGCGCAATGTTCACATCTCTACCACTCAGGTCGCACTTCCGCGCAAGGGCGCCGAGAAGCGCAAGATTTTCCTCAACAACTTCTCCGCAGCTGGTGGAAACACCGCCATCCTCCTGGAGGACGGCCCTCTTCGTGAGGCACCTAAGGGCGTGGATCCCCGCACCATGCATACTGTCACCGTCACTGCCAGGTCCATTGCATCGCTGAAAAGGAACATCAACAACGTCATCAAGTTCCTCAGCGACAACCCAGAGACAACTCTTCCCAGCTTGGCTTACACCACTACTGCGCGTCGCATCCAGCACAACTACCGTGTTGCGATCTGCGTCGACGATATTTCGAAGGTGAAGGATGCTCTCCAAGCTCAGCTTAAGGACTCCTACAACCCTCTCCCCATGATCCCGACCAAAACAGCCTTTACCTTCACCGGTCAGGGCTCGCAGTACACGGGTCTTGGCCAGAAGCTATACGAGGACCTCGAGTCTTTCAAGGCAGACATCGACCAGCTTGACAACATCGCACGTCTGCACGGACTGCCATCCTTCCTGCCCCTACTCACAGGTACCGATGTGGCCACTCTTTCGCCCGTGGTCGTCCAGCTCGGTATGGCTTGCATTCAGGTCGCTCTTGCACGCATGTGGGAGGCTTGGGGCATCAAGCCAATTGCTGTTGTCGGTCACAGCCTTGGCGAGTACGCTGCGCTTCACGTTGCTGGCGTCATTTCTGCCAGCGACATGGTCCTTTTGGTAGGCCGCCGCGCTGAGATCCTTGAGCAGGAGTGCACTGCTGGTACGCATGGCATGCTTGCTGTCAAGGGCAGTGCCTCTTCCATCAAGGCCGCTCTTGGTGACAAGATGACTGAGATCGCTTGCATGAACGGTCCTGAGGAGACTGTGCTTTGCGGTACCGTCGAAGTTGTTGAGTCAACTAACCAGCTTCTCACTGGCCAGGGATTCAAAGCTACAAAGCTCAACGTGCCTTTCGCCTTCCACTCTGCGCAAGTTGAGCCAATTCTGGCCAAGTTCCAGGAGGCTGCCTCGGCTGTTGTCTTCAGCAAGCCGCAAGTGCCAGTCATGTCCCCTCTTACTGGTGAGGTCATTCGTGAGGCAGGCATCATCAACGCTACATACTTGGCTCGACATGCACGTGAGACCGTCAATTTCTGGACCGCCCTGATTGCTGGCAAGGACGAGAAGCTTTTCGACGAGAAGACGACCTGGCTCGAGGTTGGTGCACACCCTGTTTGCAGCGGTATGGTCAAGTCGACCCTCGGCGGCACACCTATCACTGCCGGGTCTCTCCGCCGCAATGAGGACCCTTGGAAGACACTTTCCAACACCATCGCAAGCCTCCACCTTGCCGGTGTCGCCTTCGACTTCAACGAGTACCACAAGGAGTTTAAAGATGCATATGAGTTGTTGACACTTCCTACATATAGCTTTGACAACAAGAGGTACTGGCTCGACTACCACAATAACTGGACTCTGACCAAGGGCGAGGCTGTTCAGCCTGCTCAGCCCAAGACCATCGAGGCTCCTGTCGAGATCCCTTCGAAGCTGTCCACCACTTCCTGTCACAAGGTTGTGCGCGAAGAGCTTCATGCCAACTCTGGTACTGTGGTCATCCAGTCCGATCTTTCTGACCCCAAACTCAAGGCAACTATAACCGGTCACCAGGTCAACGGGACTCCCTTGTGCCCGTCATCGCTTTATGCCGACCAGGCCATGACTGTCGCCGATTATCTCTACCAGCAACTGCGCCCGAACATGGCTACACCTGGTCTTAATGTCTGCGCCATGGAGGTACCCAAGACTTTGATCCCTCAGTGGCCTGCCCCAGTCGGCGGTCAACACTTGCAAGTCGAGGCTACTGCTGATCTCGAGACCAACCAGGTTGATGTCAAATTCCGTACTGTCACAGCCGACGGTTCCAAGGTTCTCGCTGAGCACGCCTTTGGCGTTGTTAAGTACGAAGATGTAAAGGTCTGGCAAGAGGAGTGGAGTCGCATCCAGTACATGGTTCAGACTCAGATTGATGTTCTCAAGCAGAAACTTGAGACCGGTGCTGCCCACAAGGTGCTCCGCGGCATGGCTTACAAGCTGTTCAAGGCTCTCGTGACCTACGCTGACAACTACCGTGGTATGGAGGAGGTCATCCTGGACGGCAAGACCACTGAAGCTACCGCTCAGGTCCAGTTCCAGACCACTCCTGCCGATGGAGAGTTCTTTTGCTCCCCTTACTGGATCGACAGCTTAGCTCATCTCTCTGGCTTCATTGTTAACGCCTCCGATCACCTGGACTCTGACAATTCGGTCTACATCTCTCACGGTTGGGGCTCTATCAAGATTTCCAAGCAGCTTTCACCTGAGAAGAAGTACCGCTCATATGTCCGCATGCAGCCTGCGCCTGGCAACATCTCCGTCGGTGATGTGTACATTCTGGAGGGTGAGGAGATCATCGGTATGGTCCTTGGTCTCAAATTCCAGAACATCCCTCGCCGCGCTCTCAACATCATGATGCCCCCCGCTGGTGTCAAGACAACCCCCACCGCAAAGCCCATCGCTAAGGCTGCATCTGCTAAGGCTATCGCTCCCATACCCGTCAAGGTTGCGCCTGCTCCCATCAAGGCTCACAAGCCAGCAGCAAAGCCAGCAGCAAAGCCTGCTAAGACCAAGATCGCCAAGCAAGCCAGCAGTGGTGTTACAGCTAAGGTTATGAAGATCATTGCTGAGGAGACCGACGTTGACATGTCTGAACTTGTCGATGATGCCGCATTCGAGAACCTTGGTGTCGATTCTTTGCTGTCCCTGACCATCTCGGCCAGGTTCCGTGAGGAGCTCGATATGGAGATTCCCTCAACTCTCTTCACCGATTGTGCCAGCGTTGGTGAGCTGAAGAAGCATTTTTCTCAGTACGATGGTGGTGAAACTGCCATTGACGACAATGCCTCAGACACCACCGACGAACCATCTGACGCTTCGACACCTTACGAGCGCGAGGCTGGCAGCACACCCCCCAGCTCTGCTCCCAGCGTTGATGGCAACGATATTGACATCAAGGTCTCAGAAGAGGTAATTGATGGCGAGGCTAGCCTTGCCCGCAAGCTTGTTGCTGAAGAGATGGGTGTTGACGTTTCCGAGATCACAGACGATCTCGATCTCACTGACATTGGTATGGACTCTTTGATGAGCTTGACTATCCTTGGATCGCTCCGCGAACAGACTGGACGCGATCTAGCCCCAGACTTCCTCACAGTCAACGTTACCATCAAGGCTATCGAGACCGCCCTGGGAATGCGCGCTCCTTCCAAGGAAGTCAAGGTTACCGCCAAGATCACCGCCAAGGCTCCCCAGCTCGCTGAAGTGAACAAGAAGCTGGCTCGGGCTATTGACGTCTCCAAGTTACCCCCTTCCAACTCTGTGCTGCTCCAAGGTAACCCAAAGATCGCTACCAAGAAATTCTTCTTGGTACCTGATGGCTCCGGCAGCGCTACTTCCTACATTTCCATCCCTAACATATCTCCTGACATGGCTGTATACGGATTGAATTGCCCGTTCATGAAGTGTCCCGAGAAATGGAACTGTGGTGTTGAGGGTGTCTCTCAGATCTATCTTAACGAGATCAAGCGCCGTCAGCCCGAAGGCCCATACATCATCGGTGGATGGTCTGCTGGTGGTGTCATGGCCTATGAGGTCGCCAAGCAGCTCGTCGAAGCGGGCGAAAAGGTCGAAAACCTGGTTCTTATCGATGCTCCTTGTCCAGTTGCTCTCGACCCTTTGCCCGCACGCCTCCACATCTTTTTCGATCAGATTGGTCTCCTCGGTACTGGAAAGCCTGGCGGTACTCCTTCCTGGCTCCTGCCTCACTTCGCCTCGGCCATTCAGAACCTGAAGGACTACGATCCAGTTCCTATGGATCCAAAGATTGCACCTCCGGTTCTTGCCATCTGGTGCACTGACGGTGTGTGCCCCAACCCTGAGGACCCTCGCCCACCACCAGGTGAGGGAGAGGACCCGGCTCCTATGAAGTGGCTGCTCAACAACCGCACCGTCTTTGACGACAACGGCTGGGCTCAGCTTCTTCCCAAGGACAACTTCGAGTACGCCGTCATGGGCGGCAATCACTTCACAATGATGAAGGGTGAACACGTAAGTTGCTTCACACTCCTCAATTAGCTCATCACTAACATCTTACGCAGGGTGCTACACTAGGCAAGCTCATTCAGAAGGGTCTCAAGCTGTAAGCTCGTGTCCGTCCAGCATTTAGATTGTACAGACAGCATGCATCTCCTTTGTTCAAGTGTTGAACCTGGGGTTGTGGGCGTTCAAGGGGTTTGATTTTTGGCATACACCGTCTCGTTGGCGTTGATAGGCGTTCAAGTAAGCTACAAGCGTTGATCCACTGGTCATGGTTCACACGCAAATGTTGCTTGCTTTGTTCCTCATGATTGTACGACATTTGGTTGCTTTGATGTAGATCGCATTATTTAGTAATACTAGGGTCACATTTAAACCTTCGTCCCATACTGTCGTGCTTCTTCGGATCTGCTCGTCGCTCATAGTTTACTCGCTTGACAGGCGCAACTCAACTGTTGCTGCTCTTACCTTCACGGATGGGCAACACCCACGAAGCTGGCCAAGTCGATCGAAGCATCTCCAGCCTGGAAACCTTATCACATGTCCTCTCGCGTTGGACTGCTGCGTAGTCCAATCGCAAGGCCTACGAAGCGAGAGTGAACCAGCCTCAGCCACCAGCCTGCCAGAACGTCAGAATCTGGTGACGATGGACACACAGTGCGAATCACTTCTCGATTGAATGACGGTTGCATTAACCGGTGTCGTGCAGCGCCATGGGAGATCGACAGTCGGTATGTACCGAGGGGTGTAGACGAGAACTTCGAAGCGACACCGTCTCCTTCATCCTACAACTTTGCATTGCTGTCCTATATGCATGCTGTGACTGCGACTACGAACGCGCGTCGTGATCAATAGCGCCCCGCAAGCCCATGACCAGAAAGGTGAATGAATTACTATGTGCACGAGTCTTTACTGTCCCCATTGTGCCGATTAAGTTTCCGCTTCCAAGGGGCTGGAAACATTGACGGAGCTATAGTAGCGCAATGGGAGGCACTGCCACCAGCTCGTACAGCTTTACCTACTCAGCCCATCAACGGCTTCATGAAAGCGTCCTTTCAGAAAGAGTCAGCACAGCCGGTAGAGATATACGTCATGCGGCTTGCATCAGCAGTTCCAGGAACGGTAACTCGTATGCCATGCCAAATATTCTGGTCTGACGTTGTCATGATGGACAAGGCCAGGCACAGTCAGTGAAGCGGTGACCGGTCTAGGACAGGATCGTAACCTAATAGCAACTTGCCTCGTCGCGAGCAAGGCCACTCAAAAGGACAGCATGCCTTGTTAGCCAGGCTGACACGCTGGCACGCAATCGGCGACTTCCTGTGGTCGGATCATGTTGCGGAGATCCGGGCGTGCAACCCAGTAGCTACTACACCGATGAGAGCAAATACGTGGCGCCAGCCGGTCGATGAGGCAGAAGACAGTCAACCATGTATTGATACAAGATTACGCTGATTCATCCACGTCGTTCCAGCATGTATTGTGGTCGTGTAGGGCCCACGGCTTGCGCTCGGTTGACTCGGCGCAAGCGCGATCGGTGACACTGTCGCATCTCGCGATCAGCTCTGCACCTGCGACGATCTTCAATAGCGTGGGCGCTTCGTCCAAGGCGTTGTTGCGGAAGCCTTGCCCGCCCGTTGAGAGGCACTAACGGAGTGCTTATTCGCCGGCCACAAGGCCAATACGAGGCTCCACTGTCAGCCACGCCCGCAGACAAGCATCAAAGGGAAGCCAACGGATTTGAATCCGCAGCTAATGGGTGATAGCAGGAGCAGGCTACCTCGTGTTCGCAGTGTTCCGAGGAGTCCCACGATCGATGGATATAGCAGGTGCAAACCTGGCCTATGGATTCTTTAGGCCATGAGGATGTAGCAGACCTCAGCTGCTGCATCATCACTAAGCCAATATAGATTGGCTAAAATCGGAAATGCTTGATCCCGGAGTAATGAAGTCATGGCGGATGCTCGATCAGCGTGAGCTCTAATCCAGCGGTAGCAAATTCCGGCTTTGTAGACGGCAGAGTGTTGGCAGGATCAAATGGGCGGGGCGGGGCGGAGTCCTGCCAAGCGATAGCGGGAACGCGGGGCAGCATTTTGCAGCAAACACCACAAACACTGATATCGATATGGCGCAACGACCGAACAACTTTTGCGCAGCGTTTGTCCCCTGATTCTGCGCCACGGTGCCTTTTCCTTCCATTGCAGCTGTTGGAGCATTATACATACAATTCAGAAAGGCAGCATCCCATCGCAATGCCGGACGTAGTGAAGTTGGCACAGTAAGGAGCTTCGCACCTTCAGAAACAATCACTAACACGTGCAAGGGAGGCGGAGACGAACCCGCGCGGCATCCCGAAGGCTCCATTCGTCGACCGTGTCGAGGACTATGTCACCGACCGTTCTGAGGTGGAGAGCACCATCAACAGCTTCAAAGAGATGATCTCGTACGCTACACTAAACACCCACCCACTCCACACGAGCCGCGGCTCACACGATGCGTTAGGAAGTACCAATTCATGCAGGCGAACACACAAAGGCGAGCGGCCGGGCTGAAGGACAAGATCCCTGACATCCAGAAGACGCTGGAGACAGTGCGCTTCCTGAAGACGCGGGGCGAAGATGCAGACCCCATCGAGACCACGTTCGAGCTGAACGACACATTATTTGCGAAGGCCGAGGTCCCGCCCACAGACGAGGTGTACCTGTGGCTGGGCGCGAACGTCATGTTGGCGTACCCCATTCCTGAGGCAGTTGAGCTGCTTTCGTCGAAGCTGTCGACTGCAAAGGCTAGTTTGGCCACGTGCGAGGAGGACCTGGACTTTTTGCGTGAACAGATTACGGTGAGGAATCTGGTATCGACAGGAGAGGCACAGCTGACATGTCATAGACATTGGAGGTTGCGTTCGCGCGAGTGTACAACTGGGATGTTGCGCAGAGGCGGAAAGAGCGTGAGGCAGGCGAGTCCTTGGAGGACAAGAAGGGAAAGTCGAAGAACTGAGTGCATGTTGAGTTGAGGTGGGAGGTGGGGACACAATACGCATTTACCGGCGCTTTGAAATGATACCAAAATGAAGAGATGTTCAGAGCAATACGATAGACCTTGCTAGGCCGCTCGTGATATTGAACTTTGATCGGACACAGTCATTCGCTACAACTTCTCCCGTAACGGCGTCTTCCACTTCTTCTCCCGCCAGTCATTGATGGAGACTAGACCTTCAATCTCCTTCACACCCGGCTCGATAGCCTGCCCAACACTAAAATCATGTGCCGCGATAACCCAAACATTGTCCTTCTCAGCAAATGCTTTGGTGCGGTAGATAGTATCTAGAGCCGGCACGGGGTCCGTATGCATACCGCCTTTCGAGTATGGTGGCCGAGCGGTTCTCCTTGGCTCCTTCAACAGCTCCGGGTGATGAAAGCAGTCGCCAGCCAGCAGGACGAAGGTATCACCTCCAGATCCCGTCGTAGTTCGGACGAGCATCATCTGGTGCCCTGCTGAATGGCCAGGCGCATCGATCAGGTATGCTGAGCCGTCGCTAAAGACGTCAAATGCGCGATCGAACGAGCCAAGGCCGATCCAGTCCGCCTTCTTCAGGGCAACGGCGTTGTAAAGGCCCTTTTGGAGGCCGTCCATTACCTTCCCCACTCTGCTATCTCCAGCTTTCTCAAGCATTTCATCTGGAATAAACGATTCTACAATCTTTCTACTCCCGTCCGTAGGCAGCGTCTCGCTCAATGTCGGTGCATTCTCTTCAACAGGATACCCGGGTCTAGCGTAGGTACAGCATGTCGGTCCAACCCACAGCTCTGCGTTCCCAAACCCCGCTTTTGCTCCATCGCCAACATGGTCGAAGTGCATGTGCGAGAAGAGGACTGCTTTTATTTTCTCAGGCTGTTGTTCCGCTGTGCCGTACTGTTTTAAAATCTCTGCTGGTGACTTTGGCTCGCAGTCGAACTGTGGCAGGACGTGTTTGACCAATGTAGGTGGCAGGTTTTCGAGATCTTTCCTGATGCCCAGGTCGAAAAGGTACTTGTCTCCGGTCGCAGTGTGCTCGATTAGAAAGACGTAGTCGGGTGCGTAGTACTTTTTCGGCTTGCAGTTCTCTTTGCTCTCTTTGAGAGAGTCGTTAGGCTGGTCTGGACCTGGGAGAAGTGCCATGTCTTCCGGAATGGCGAGCCCGCCGGCTTGTATGAGGTAGACATCACATGTCGCGATTCCTGATGGGATTTGATGCCATGGCAAATCCGGGGGTGTCTCTAAATCGAATGTAACTGGCATCGTTCTAGTGTGTCATTTTGCAGGAGTGAAGGAGCGTACAATGCTTCCAGATGTTCATTCAGCGTTTAACTACTGTATTGATGACGTCAGACGTACCTTTTATGTCGCCTACGGACGATGAAGCGACCTGCAACGCTGCAACTCCATTTCTATGGCGAAACAATATTCTCGGCATTCGGAGTACTTTACAAGGCTCCGATGGTTGGTGAGGCTGTTGGCCACTTGTGGTGTAAGCTGGCCACTTCTGAACTTGACATTGTCCCTTGAGTAGACAAACATTCCTAAAGCGTTAGAGGCCTTTCTCTTAGATTGCTATTTCGAAGAAGCATCGCGACGAGGATGATTGGATCTAAACAGGCCTTGTTCGAACGGCACGTTAACCCAAGCTGATTTATATGGTAAGATCGACTTTCCAATTACACTCTGTTAATTGGTTTATGATGTTGCTACGGAGGGAGATGGCAAAACGAAAACTTGCCAACCAGTTACAAATCACAGTCACCAAACGACTTCCCCTATAATCTGTGAAGGTGGTAGACTATGTTTGGTTGCGCCTTGGCAATAACCTCTTCGTCTTTTCTTCCATTCCTGCTCAAAGATGGAGGAAGATTGTCTTTTCGTCACGCTTGCCTTTATATCTTAGGCCACTCGTGCACATCAGCACTATGCTGACCTCTCTTAAGTCATGCGGTAAGTATGGTCTCCGGACCTGCGCAGAGCTTCGCGATTGAACTGCCCCTCAGAACAGCAATTAGTCTGTTGATGAGTACATTGTCTCAGTCGGCTTCTTAAACCTTGAATCCTAGACTGAGCCTCATGGTCCCCTGCTGGCTTGACTCTTTGGGCCATCTTCAGCTGGTTAAGGCCATGGATTTCTCGATTAAAAGATCGACTGCTCCTTTAAAAGCGAGATCTGACACTCCAGGTCTAGTCAAATATCCTTCTAGGCTAGCAGCTCAGCTCTCAGGGCAGCATCTCCAGTCGATGATTCGACGTTCTCCATGTTCTGTGTCTTGGTTTGCTGCTTTACCAGCTTGTGAGCCTCTATAGCTCTGGAGCGCAAAGCTTCCTGCCGTGGCCCCTTCTTGGGACAGTCGGCAGCCTTGTGGCCAGCTGCATTGCACGTGGAGCAGTCGGGACCGCTACAATTCTCTGGGCAATGCTTTTGCAGGTGCCAAGTTTGCCCACAGACAAAGCAGGATCGCTCCAGTGATCGTGATCGTGAGTGTGAAGGACTCCGCTTCCGTCAATGATCAAGCTTCTGTGAGTGATCATGATACCAGTCATGGTCCTGAATAAAATGGAGTGTAAGATATAGAGAAAGCGGATCTTGATGGAGCTGCAAGTTACAATCTACGAGTAAACAGCTTGTGCAGAAGTTACACTTTTCAGGGTCCTGCACAGTGAGACAACGACTTGCCCGAGAAAGAACATAATAGCAGTCTGTGTCCTGCAAACAGCTTTCCAATCTTCAAGAATCACTCGCAAATGCACCGAATACCTCCAAGCGCTTACATTCTACCACCTTACCCACACACATACCCTCGCCCTACGTACTCTCCTTCACCCCTCGCAACCTTATATGGCTAACAAATAACCCCCTTCTCGACAACCACCCAATCCCCTTCCTAACGCACGCCACAAACACCCTCTTTGATCTCACCAATCTCAATGACCTCGATCTCGTCCAGCCACCCAGTACATCGTGCACCGTGGCGACCTGCATGCTGACAGCCCGTAGGCGCAGTGTTGGCCTTGACTTGGGTAGCGATGTGTGAGGAGGGTGCATCGGTAGCGAGTGCGATGACGTAGCACATGATGTTGTGTTCCTCGAGTTGGTCGACTGCTGGTTTCGTTGTAAGGAGGTAATACTCTTGTTATTGTGGACTTCTTTGCGTGGAGGAAGGTTAGAGGTGAGGGTGTTCTAGTCTGTGACGCTGAACAAGGTGCGCTTCGAAGGGGTCCTGTTTGAAGTAGAACGCCGAGGTAGATTCCCATGACTACCATGTTAATTGCCCACTACCTTGGTAAGCTTTGATGTTCAGGATGACTGCTAGAAGAGTATTTTCTGCACACGGCCCGAGGCAATACCGGCACTTGACAGGAAGCCTGATTATATAACATAAAGATGCGGCTGGCTGAACTGAAGAAGATCTAATTCGTAGAACGTCGAATATATGCAACCGAACGATGGTGTCGAAACCAAATACTCTGTGATGTATCGAAAGACCGATCGAACGCCAACTGTACATGCTTCCCGCAAGCTGAATCAAAGGCAGATAGTGAATCAAGCGAAGGTGTCCAAAAACCGCCCGACGCATACCGCACCCCCAGACTCCAGTGTATATAGATCACTTCTATGCGCCGTACTCTTTGTTCGGCTCTAGGCGGTAGTTCTCCTCATGCAGGCCCTTCAAAGCGACCTCGCCATCGGGTGTCAGATCCGGTCGGCCAACGGGTGTGACTGCGCCGGTGAAGAACCGCGGCTGCCACTCCTTGTTCGCTTCCTTGCGCTCTGCTGCCTTCTGCCGCTGCTTCTCCTCGATTTCGGTCTTGAGAGTTGTGGCTTGACCATACTGTCGTCCGACGATGGCGTTGGTGACGCCTTCCCAGAACTTGAGCGACTCGTTCGGGAGCTGCTCTTCCATAGGAGGGACCACCTTAGGTACTGGAAAGAGCGGATTGAGGTCAATGATCAGGTGTTTCTCCTGTGATGTCATTAGCGTGCTGTTGCCAAAGATGCGAATGAGGTATTTACGGAGGCCTTGTTGAAGGGCTTGTTGCCGAGAGTGTAGTAGACCTTGTCTGTCCAAGCACCCTCTATCCGTGCAAGCACCTCCTTATCTGAAACGTCCTTGATCTTAGTTGTGGTATCGTTCTCGGGGTCGTATTTGAAAATAACTCCCTTGACCAGGTTCTGGCTACGACCCAACCAACCTTCTTCTTGGTATTCGAGAATAACCTTGAGCTTGGTCTTGGGGCATGTGATGTAGCAGGTGTCGGCAACGGAGACGCTGAGAGAGCCTGCCTTGGTGAGCCTTTTGTCATGTCTTGTGGTGGTGGACACCTACCCCGCAGGATACCACCGAGGTACGCTGCCGGATGTGTGAGCTGGTACTCCTCGTTATCCCTGTTCTTCAAGGTGATGAATATGCCCAAGTTGTGCGCTCCGGCAACCACGCGCACGCTTGTCCCAGTGAATTTGGCACTCAACTGGTCGTATCCTCTCGCGCTAATGCCCTTCTCGGGGCAGTCGATGTAGAAAGCGGATACCGGAGGATGGTGGGAGGTTTGTTCGGTTAGGTAGGAGACTGTGACAGTCTTGCCGTCGCCGGCAACGCTGTTGGCGCTGCTCGAGGGCGCTGAAGTCGGTGTCTTCATAGTGGGATGTGTATCCTCGACTTTCCAGTTACACTTGCAGGTCAGCATGCCATCAAATATCGCTTGGACTCTAGCATACCCGGAAGAATTCGCCCAGCGTCGAGTTGTAGGGCTTGCATGGCTTGCCCTTGACATATTTCTGGCCCGCAGTCAGTCCTGCTGTCTCCTCTTGCAAACTCGGTGCATACCAAGTCCTTTGTGAACCAAAATCGCAGACATCCCAGAAGACGCCCGAGCTCGTCTTCCGAGTCGCCAATACTGATGAACGTGTCCGGTCGGTCCAAGTAGTGCCAGTACTCTGTTGCCCGTCAGGCTCTGTTCTACGCGGTTCTTCCTGCCCGTAGTGTGTGCGACGTACCCAAGTTTGGCCGAGGCTCGAGCAGCTGCGCAGGAAGGGAGAAGCGCACGGCAGCGAGATCGGAGACACCAATGAATCTGCGAGGGGCTAAAGTTAGAAAATACGTCCTTGCGTGCTGAGGGCGTATGTTGTGCAACGTACTTGCGCAAGATGCCCAAGAAGGTCTTGAACTTGGAGCTGTCATCCGGTGGCTTCTCTGCAGTTGCGCCTGGTGTTGAAGCTCGAGAGGCAGCGTTCGAGGCGGTTGCCGAATTTGTGGTCGAGCCCGGGCGGGCATTTTCTGCGGCGGAATCCGCCATGGTTTCTGGGCTGGTTGCGTGCTTTGGTGGATGTTTTCAGGCGTCTGCGCAGGGTCTACGTCAACCTGGTATCAGCAAGCAGGCGTGGTGTCGTCGTATTGTGGCGGTGCGGATGCCCTGCAGGTGATCTCTGCTTGGCGTACGCGTGAAGCTCTGACGTAGACGATGCCGGCGAGCCGTTGGCGGGCTGGCGGGCAGGCGGGGTAGATCTGGAGGGACGAAGTCGTTGACAGCTCGCGCAACACAGCACAGGGCAGAGGAATCAGAAAGCTGTATGGGCAGCAGATTCACATTTATCTAGCGTGCCGTTATCGTGCTCCAGAGCTCAACATGCGCCTGCTGCGCGCGAGCCACAGGCAATGGGATGGCCTGCTACACTTCGTGTCGCCGTGATTGGATACAGTTTCACCGCCCCCGCGGCTATCCTTGCTGGTTTCAAGTCGTCTGCAGCTGGCGCACCAAAGATTCTGAGTCGAAACATGATATTCTCTATCTTGTGCTACGCACGTACTTGGAGAACGTCCTATCTCAGCAGAATGAGAGCATGTGATTGCGGTTGCAGTCATGCTGGCAGCCTGCGTCTGCGTCCGATGCAACAACAAATAGCAAAAGCACTCCTCCAAGTCATCGCACATGACCCACCGCCTGCCAAACGCCGTCCACACCAGATGCAAATGCCGAATCATGACCTCGTCTCATGGACTAGTCACTCCAGTCGCGCCAAACGCCAACAGAACACGCGTCTGGCATGTCTGTGAATATCTCGAGCTCATACCATTCCTCCACCGGTCCCCCAGGCCCTGACAGTCTGTCGAGCACCAGCCACAAATCACCGCGATGGACAATGGCAGGATCAATGTGGACGCTCTCGGACCGAACCGTCGCCGAGTCAGCGTATTCTCCACGCTCGCTAGCGATTAGGAATTTTCGCTCGGGACCCCTGCCCTGCTCAACGCTAAAGCGCAGAGGACTGCGAGCTAGCTTCCCTTGGTCGACAGACCGCGGGCTGGTTGCCTTCAAGAACCGGGCAACAATCGTATACGATGCCAGACGCTGCGGCAGGAGTGGTGCGGCGATCTTGTGCATGTTGGCTCCGAAGCAAGCTGGCGATAGCTTCATCGACTTCAAGCCGGCGCCGTCTCGAGGAATTTGCTTTAGTATAACATCGTTACTGCTGTCGATGCGCAGAGTGTAGTCGCCCGTCTGGCCTGCCTCGAACAATGAGCAGATGACTGTATATAGGCCCGGCTGAAGGTCTTTGATCTCAGCAATAGCTGCTCCGACACGATGATTGCCGGAATCCGCCAGCACATCTCGACTCTGCAGTCGATATATCCTCTTCCCATGGCCAAGGGCAAGCTTGATATGGAGCGGATGCTCATGGTTGAAGCTCGTGAGTAGGACCGTGAGTGAGGACCTTACGCGAATATCAAGCGCGTACTGCGGATTCTCAAAATATCTTGGTGAGCTGGTGTTACCGCCCGCGGTTTGTCTCGTCCAGGCTCCTTTCTCAAGCTTCTGGATAGAATACTTCAAGGCTGCAGGCTCCAAAGCCATAGGCGAATTTGAGAAGGCCGAGAGTGAGAATGTATACTGAGATGACGGAAGGTCATCTTGATCAATGACGACGGTGTAATTTGAATCTGCATCGGCCTCCCATCGCAAAAGACACTGTGGTGTTGAGACATAATCGCTTGACTCGAGGTATGTGTCCTTGATGTATAAGCGCTCGCCGTGACCGTTACAAATGTATATGCTCATGTACCCCTTTGGAGGATCTCCTGATGTGTTCATTTGAGAGTCAGAGCGGATAGTTCCATCGTTGAAAGCATCAGACTCTTCCTTCGTGTCTGCCGGTGCGTCTCGAAAGTGGCGACTGAGGAGGAACCAGACAAGCCCTGCCCTCTTCGACGAAAATGCAAATTGTGGATGATGCACGATACAATTTCCTGGCGTCTTCTGGGACTCGATTGTCCAATCGAAATGAATGTCCTGCCGGTGACTAAACAACCCAGGATTCCAGTTTAGGTACAAGCTCTCGAAGTGCTGTATGACCTGTTCAAGTCCAATCCAGAACGTCGTTGGGTGAGGGCGCTCAAGAGTCGGAACACTGTCCCGATGGTACGCTTCCAGGCTATTCATAGACTCTGCGCTTGAGGTAGATGTGCCTGGTACGGGTGCTGCGGGTGAACGAGGACCTCGCCAGCCCTTCCCCTCTACCCAAGGGTTTTTGATTAGCAAAAGCCGATCGTGGTCCGTCTCCCTCATATCCAATACCACGTAGCTGTGCTGCCCTTCCAGACCTAATTCGCGCTCTTGCCGCGTAGACATCCTCCCAGTACCCGCCGTTACAAGAACGTCGCCATAGAGAAAGGCGTTGTAGATTCGTTTCCAGAGCTTATCAGGTATCGTATCGGTTCTGCACATGTTAGAAGTGGGGTTGGTTCCAACACAGACAACTTACTCTTGTAAGAATACCTGTTCTGGTACCCAGCCAGTGAACGTCCACAAGTCGCTACACGAGTTGCTACCAGGGAAATCGTATCCGCCGCGAACCTTGAGGTATGCTTTCTCAAGCAATGCTGGCCATAGTAGCGCAGGGTTGCGTCGGTCCATCACATGGAGTAACCGGTGTGTGCTTGAGACGGGCAGCCGGTCGTCGATCACAACTTTGCGCCAGCATCCGTTGAAGTTAAGCCGGACAATATACTTCCCGTTCGTGGATGGCACTGGTTTGCCCAGATGCTTATCGAAAGGATAGAGCTTGTCCTGAAGCGTCTACATTGCTCAGAGATCAGCAAAATGTTACGTAGCTCTGGCGCGACTGACCTGATCGTGGCCGCGCTCGGCTCGAGCGACCCCGGCGCAGAGACTAGCTACCACCGAGCAGTCAGACGCAGCGTCCTGCACAAGATCGATGGACCGCGAGCTCGACATTAGAGGCCCAATGCCATCCCTACGGTTCGGGTAGAGAGAAGGTGGTGGTACAGCGTCAGCGGCACGAACCCAGCCCTGAAAGAATTGTTGCTGATATGGCGATAGACTAAGATCATGGGTATCGCTAGTAAAAGACGTTAGAGATCACCACAGCAAGTTCTTGAAACGATTATACATACGTAAAGAGGTCCTGCCCATTCTGGAGGGTGAAGTCAGTCGGTGCTGGAGTGCTATTCCAAGGTGGACACTTGAAGCCGTTAACAATGGATGCTTTAAGTAGGATAATGTCCTCTTTCTTTGACCGCTTCCTCGCCGACACAGGTTCGGTCAGCCGATGAATATGCGAAGGTGTAGCAGGCTTTGGCGCGATGGGGGTCATAGAACCTGACTCTGTGGCTGCCACTGGCGTACTGGATGGTAGATACTGGGATTGAGCACCGAAATGTGTTTGTAGTGAGGAGACCTTCGCCGAGAGGCTAGCATCTATGCTTTCCCCACCAGGAATTGTGTTTCTGTCTTTGTAGCACTTATCAGCGTTGGCACTTGAAATGTTATTGCATAGCGAAGAGGGCTGATAGTCCAAAAGGTCAATCAGTGGTAACGATGAGTCTCCACGATCACATCGATACAAACTTAGATCGAAAAGGCTGTGCAAAGGGAATGAAAATGGCGAGTTACCTGAAGTCGACTGAGTATTTACAGAAGGGGCGGTTTGGTTCGAGCTGTACACGGGTGAGTTGGCTAACGATGCCGTCTCTTCACACGCAAGACTAGGGGTGCCTGACATGTCGGCGTGGGCCGCCCATTGACCGATGTGAGCGTTCTGGGTGGTATTATGCTGTTCAATGAGCGGTGTCCAGTTACTTGACGATTTGATGCGGTCTGCGACATCCATCAGAACGCCACATTGAGCCTTCAGCTGCTTCTTCTCCTCTGGATTCGACGACAGCTTGAGCGCCTTCATAAGATTCTCGGCTGCCCCAATGGCAAGCTTGAGAGCTTCATCCTTGGTAGCAGCGGTCTGCAACTGTGACCGATAGTCCTGCAATAAGTGTAAGTATAAGTGCATGAGTCTCGTATCACTCATTTGCGCTGCTGTACAGTCAGTGTCACGTACGCTTGCAGCTGTTTTGTAAGCCTCAAGCTGAGCTGTCCTGTCAGCCATGGTCAATGGCGTGTCTTTACGATTAGACCCGAACGCGTGAGACACTTGTAGAAGGCGTGTGTGGATTCATTTGGTGTCGTTTATAGTAATGATGCGTAAGCCGGGGTCAAGTCGACTGCACATTGCGTATGTATGGTTGTGATGCTGCTGTGGTGTTGCGGCTCATTTAGCGTAGCGCACGTGCCTTCCAGACGATCGGTCTGCGGCATCGCCTCTCATACAGTGGCACCTGCAGTGACTGGTAAATCTTGGAAGCAACTGCTGTAGCAGGCGCGAAGATTGTTTGAGTCGTTCTCGCTCTGCCTGCCACGCGCGGAATGATCCGCGAATGAACCCGCGTTGAGCACAGAGCACAATGAACCGTGTCCAACGCCTCGAAAACTGGACCTCGGCCGTGTACCTCGGCTGCCGCGGTTTCGTCATGCGCGAGACTTGCGGTTATCGGGAGCAGCACGAAAGCTGTCTGCCCGCTTTCCCTGGGCCAGGACACTGTCACAAATCTAGGACTCCAGGCTGAGAATTTGTTAACCTGCGAACGATGGTATAGAGCTTGAACAGAAAAGTACAATTTCATACTCCGCATTGCTGTCGCCAACCACGTCCCGCGTTCGACACCGTATTCTCCGTTCCGCGATATATACTTCACACTTGAAGAATGGCCGGCCAGTCAAAGGTTGAGGTGCTCCCCCCTTGGGGGAACGCCGTCGCAGGCGCTGCTGGTGCCGTTATTGCGAACACACTGGTGTACCCGCTGGACATGTAAGCTATCGCGGCCTCTCTTCCCCAAAGTCGGATGATTTGGGAGCTGACCATGCTGCAGGATCAAGACGCGACTGCAAGTGCAGGTCAAGCGTTCGAAAACCTCGAACGATCCCAACCCGGCCGATCACGAGCACTACAATGGTACTCTCGATGCCGTCCAGAAGATTATTGCGAACGAAGGTGTCTCCGGGCTGTATGCAGGCATGTTTGGCTCGCTGGTCGGTGTTGCCTCGACGAACTTTGCATACTTCTACTGGTACACTTTTGTCCGCACCCTGTATCTGTCCTACCAGACTGTCTCGGCATCTCCATCAACAGCTGCTGAGCTGTCTCTGGGAGCCGTTGCTGGAGCCTTGGCACAACTATTCACAATTCCTGTCGCTGTAGTAACAACGCGCCAGCAGACGATGAGCAAGCATGAGCGCAAGGGCCTGATTGCCACAGGCATGGATGTTGTCAACAGTGAGGATGGATGGACAGGCCTCTGGCGAGGACTAAAGGCCAGTCTGGTTCTTGTCGTGAACCCCTCCATCACATATGGCGCATACCAACGCCTGCGGGAGCTGATATATCCCGGCAAGAAAACGCTCAAGCCACACGAGGCTTTCCGTAAGTACCTCTGACGCCTTCAGCCTTTCAAAAGCTTATCGAATAGTTCTTGGTTCTCTGTCGAAGATGCTGGCTACTATCGTCACACAACCGCTCATTGTCGCCAAAGTTGGTCTCCAGTCAAAGCCACCGCCAGCCAGGAACGGCGTGCCCTTCAAGACCTTCACTGAGGTCATGCGCTATATCGTCGAACACGAAGGCCCATGGGCGCTGTTTAAGGGCATTGGACCCCAGATCTTGAAGGGCTTGCTTGTACAGGGATTTCTCATGATGACAAAGGAGAGGTACGTCAAGTGGTCTAACATCCGGCTCCAGATGCTAATCAGATGTGCAGGATCGAGCTCCAGTTCATTTTGCTGTTCAGATATTTCCGACAGGTTCGCGCCGAGAAGCTGCAAAAGCTGGCGAATATTGCAGCAGAGAAGGCTGGAAAGGTTGCGCCCGTGCTTGCCAAGTGAACAATCGTTGGGTTCCCAATTAGTACATTCTGCAGATACCTTCGGGATTTAGAGGCACATATCGGAGGCTGTCTTGGATTCATGTTCTCATGTCGGCGTCCAGGCAGCATTGTAAATGAATTAAGCAAGTCGATTTTTTCTTCATTCGTTTCTATTCTACTCTTTCAGATCGACTGAAACCCCTCAAACAGCAGGAAAGACGTACTTGCCAGCATCCAACGCCGCCGCAATCTTCTTCACGGGCACCACGTACTTCTTGACCTCTGGCACCTCCGCATCAATCAGTTGTGCCACCAAGTTGCCGAATACAACACTACCCTCGGCGTTCAGATGAGTAAAGTCGGTAGGGATGAGGTTGTACGATGCAGCCTTGTCCGCACCGATGCTGTTCAGGTACTTCGTGCTCGCAGTGTTTAGATCGATGATATAAGCCTTTGACTTGGCCGCTGCCTCCTTCGTAGCCGCCGTTACATCAGCTAGGTTCTCCGTTACCTTGCCCGTGCTGTTCGAGAACCGCCTCCTGCTCAGGCTCGTGACTAAAATGGGCGTTGCGCCTGCAGCCCGTACCTCTTCGACGAAGGTAATGAGGTTGGCGGTCAGGTCGGCCATGGAGATGTTTTTCTCGGGTTTTTGGTCGTTATGTCCAAACTGGATGGTCACGTAGGGGCTGTACTTGTTCGCAGATGACTTTGCAGCTGTGAGGACATTGTCCCAGTCGCCGCCTTGGCGGAAGGAGACGGTGGTAGCGCCATTATGGCCAAAATTCTTGCCCGTTGCGCCCTTCTTCAGTGTGGTATTGAGGAAGCCGTCACCCCAACCTAAAATGAGTCAGTGGGGAGTTGTGGGCCAGGAGGGGGAGGGGAAAAGGTACCTCCTCCGCCAGTTGACTGTACGGCGGTCGTTGAGTCGCCAGCGAGGAAGAACGCTGGAGGCTTGGCTTTCGGCGCAGCCAAAGCTGAGGATGTGAAGGATGCGATGGTCGCGAGGATGTGGAGTGTAGAGAAATGCATCTTGTCTTGTCGCTCGAAGTCGATCGATGGTAGGATTGTACTAATGTATCTGGGCAATGATACCTTTATATTTTCCAAAAAGAACGCCTCTATGCTTCGTGCACTTTACAAGTGTATACATCACGCGCAGCCGGCGTATCTCCAACGGCCGTTCTATCCGCAAGGTACACAGCAACCCCTCAATCAGTATTGCGCAACGCCCTGGTCAAGCGTGAGACAAGCCTCCGAGCACGTTTTTCTCGCGAATCTTAACCTTCAATAGCATCTCGGGCGACGGGAGATGAGCGACGTTGATACAATTCCACCAATGAGGGTGCTATATTAACTACTTGGGGCGGGTGTGGGGCGCACGGCAGGATTTCGTGGGGAATTTGTCCGGGGGAAAAGCGTCCGGAGATGACGTTCTGTTTTGTAGGTCGATGAGTTGGGAGCCCGAGAAAGCTTTCCAACTCAAATTGGTTCTGCACAATCTCAACATGTCAACTCTACGGCCCCCCAGCATCCTGGGACCGGAGCAAAGATCCTGACGATTCGCTCTTGACCACTTGGGCTGTTCGGCTACCAGAAAAAGCTGACAATCGAATTAAAAGACCGTAGTGGCTTGTATGGTGGAGCTTGCGAAGAGCTTGCTCGGCTTGTTACCTGCTAGCGAGACTAAGCATGAACACATTTCCCTGGTTCTGTCGCTTTCTGACGATACACCTTCCCTCCTATAGAGACAGCGTCGACATTGTACTTCTGAAACGATTGGTACACATTTGCGATTTGTCAAAAGAAAGTTCACTAAGCGCAGAGTTATTAAGCGAAATTGTCTCCCTTCTCGGATCGAACAGACCATGTCTTTTGGAGGCTCATTATCATGGGCGACATCCTCATTATCCACGCAAAAACGTTGCATCTGGCGGGACTTTAATTAGCCGGTCGACAGTAACTAATGAGAGGAGCGAAGAGACATGTCTCAAGCAAGACGTCTGCATTGGTCGTTCCACCTGCTCTATTGCAACTGCAACTCATTCGCTGAAAAGGTATCCGCTAAAACGCTACAAAAGATCGGACAGAAGTAAATATACAGATTATCTAACCTCAAGGGTACGGGTCCTGGGCGGTCGGTCGTGGCTCGCCATACTTTCCACTACTTTCACTGCTGCTGCCTTGGGTCTTCTTCCTGATTATGTCGAGGCTCAAACGCCCTTTTCTTTCATTCTTCGTAAGCTCGTCTCCTTCACTTTCACTCTCGCGCTCTTTCTTCTTCTCGACCTTCTTGATCGCTTCGTCAGTAAGCTCTTGTCTATTCATGCGTTCGAGCACGTCTGTCTTTCTAGTGCGCTTGTCGCCGAGCCAGATGAGGAGACCGGCAGTGGCGTTGCAAGTAATGGAGCAAATCAGAATGACGGTTGTGATGGCGAAATGCCGGTGCTTGTAGTAGATGCCCCATGTGGTAGCTCCGAGAGAGATCTGGAGAAGCGAGTGACAGTCAAGGAGCACGACAATAGCGACAAGGAAACGAAGTGGGAACGCGTAATGAGTCTCGGTCTCATGGGGTTTGTAGAATGAGTGTGACTTGCAGAACTTCTCCTGGTGATGCTCGAGTTTGGCCTGTTGTGTAGGTGTCAGAACAGTAAACTCCCACTGCTTTTCGGGGTCCTCTGGATCTGTTGTCCGGGGTCCATTGATCGGAGCATTGCTCGATGGGAGGTCGTTCTGATCATGCAATGCAGGAAGCATGTCTTTCTTCCTTCGGGACCAGGTGTAATGGTGGTAATGCGCGATATAGATCATGTGGTATGTGTCGATAGCTCGGAAAGGAGCAAGTCCGTCTCCAACAATGGCGAAGAGAGCCACCAGAACGCTGTCAATGACGTGGACAACATAAATCTGCTGACCGCCAACATTGATCCAGCCAATCAGGAACAGCACCCATGCCAGACCAAAAAGCGTGATAAGTGTGGCATACAACGTGACCAAGAAGCCCAACGGTCTCCTGACGTACTGTCCAAATCCTCTCATTGACCGCTTGAACTTCGAACGCCTTGAATGAAGCATGTGTCGGACGTGGTCATTCACTTCTGCCTTGTCATGCTTACTCCAGCCCTCAAGAGAAGTACCATGCGGTAGCACGGCATACCGGGAGTCGCTTAGCTGTGAGTCGATAGTTGCCAGGGTGTTAGTGGTACCCGCAGTCTCAGTCCGCTGCAACTTGGGAGGTGACTGCAGGCCTGCTCCAGCCTGAGCTGCGTGTGCCGGTGCCAGGATGCGATTAATCTCTTCCAGACTCTCGGTCTCGCTCGGAGCTCGTCGCAGATTGTATGTCGGTCGCCGATTGAAGAATGGCAGGTTAGGGACAAACAGCGAGTTCTGCAAGTTTGTCAAAGACGTCAAAGTCGCAACCTCAGGATCTGAAACGGTAAGCTTTGGCTCTGGATATGGTGACGACAGGCTTACCAAGCGTGTCCAACACATCCACCATGTCAGATGTGTAGTCCATTCCTACATCCGCAGGCCCTTGCGCAGATGAGTCGAACGGCTCAGGAGACTTCTCCTTCTCTTTGCTGCTAGGGCTGTTCCAGAAAGGCACCCTCGTCTGAATGGCGCTTCTGACTTTTCGTAATCTACTAGGCTCTGGCTGAGTAAGCGTGGAATCTGTTGATTTTGATGGCGTCCTTCCGAGTTCCCGGCCTTCTTCCAGAGTGTCCAAAGGCTGACTGAGTCGCTGTGAGGAGAGATTCGTGGCTTGCGCATATTGGTTCAAAGCGATCGAGGAAGGCATTCGTCGAATTCCTATACTAGCTTGACGCACACCTGGCAAAGGTCGACTGTAAGGACTGTGCTGCTGGGGTGATCCACGTTGCTGGGTCAATGGCCGATGCGGTGCTGAGTTGCTCCGGGCCCTTTGAGGAGTCAATGGTGATGACGTCCTTTGTGCACGTTAGCAACCATACAATCCCTTGCATGTTGGGGTAGGACAGACCCGTGTTTTTTTGGCGTCCGGACATCTTTGGGAGGAGGCACAGGCACACGCTTGCCAGCATCTATCGAGGATTGCAGAGACGTCGGGGGTTCGATCCTTGGCTGTGGTACTGAGACGCGCTCTGGGACTGCAAAGTCGCGCGCAGCAGACTGTCCTGGGAAGCCTTCATTCACACCGGTCGTGCTAGCGTTGTCGTTGATCGCGAGTGTCGAAGGAGGAACAGCAAGAGATCCAGTGCCATTTCCGCGCGACACAGCTTCGGCGAGCCTATTACGGGCCGTACGCGTCTTCTGCTGCAACTTCAATTTCTCCATGGGGAAGACTGGACTTGCGAACAGGGTGAAGGCATCGCGGGCAATTCAAGATATTAAACATGCTTTGCGGCTAAGGCGGTCTCGCTGTATCAGGTATGGGTAAGCCAACATACCGGGATTGGCTCTGAAAGCCTGGCAACGGGGTCTGGGCAGCGTCATGCCGCAGCTGGCCAAACGCCTCCAACCCCTTTCGCAGCCTCGCTCATTGCAAATCGCGGAGAGACAGCGGGGATGCTCCTCGCAGACCATGAGTTGATGCGTTGCGCATCACCTAGGTGCAAAGGCGGTGTAGTTCTTGGAGTGGAAACACCAGGTCCAACCCAGAGCTCAAGTGTCAAATGCTGTCTGAAGCACGCCGTCTACAGGGCGAGTCGCGGGCGGGCCGTGACCCTTGTCGCGATCACCTCGCTAGAGGCCAGGGCACTGTTCTGCAAGTTGACGCAATACCTCGTACCTCAGTCACGTTGCAAGATCTTGTTCAGACCGTATTCTTCGTGAAGGTGCTGAAACGAGCTTGCAAATATCAGGAAGCTGGAGGAATGCATTGTAAAGTAAACTCAAACATCCACCTTCAGGGTCTATTAGCTCCAGGTACGAAACGGACGCTTCTCTAGCGTACCTGTTGTCGAAAACCGCCGAGACCTGCCTAGGTCCGCTTGCGCTTTGCCGACGCTTGATGGGCCGTTGTCAGATCTGACTCTATGTTTTGTGATTGTTCTACTGTTTTTCGGCAACGCCTCTGTATCGTTGCATTCGACTGCTACATAACATCATCTTGCACCGCTCCTACGCCTTCTCATGCAAATGCCGTTCCTCCTAAACCTTGTTCTCAACTCTTCGCTCGTCCCTCAGCTTCACCAGCTTCTCAATCGCCTCATCAAGTGGAACGATCTCACCACGCTGCTGAGAAGCCTGGTCGTCGCGGTTCCTCCAGTTGACAGCGCGATTCTGCTGCTCCTCAGCGCCAACAACCATGATGAAGTTGTAAAGAGCCAACTGCGCTGTGCGGATCTTCTTCTGCATGGTGTTTCCGCTGATGTCGATGTCGGCGTGGATGTGCTGCTTGCGGAGCGCAGCCTGTACCTCCTTAACGTAGTCGTTGGCGCCAGGCATCACAGGAATGACCATGACCTGGCGGGGAGACAGCCAAAATGGCCATCGGCCGGCAAAGTGCTCAGTGAGGATGCTGAAAGTTGTTAGTGTCGAGTTCGAACACTCATTCCTGGATGACTTACGCAATGAAACGCTCGAAGGATCCGTAGATGGCGCGGTGAACCATCACAGGGCGAGCGTAACCGGGCTGAGGAGGCTTGATCTGCTTCGAGATTGACGCAAGGTCGCCGGGCGTCTCTGGCTGCTTCTGTGCAAGGGCCTCCTTGGGCGCCGCCTCCTTCGGTGCCTCTGAAGCCTTGACCTTCTCCTCCTTAGGCTTCGCGGCTGCGACCTCAGAAGTCATGTACTCGAGCTCGAACTGGTTAGGAAGTTGGAAGTCGAGTTGGATAGTAGCGCATTGATAGTCGCGCTTCAGAGCATCTGAGATGGTGATGTCAATCTTAGGACCGTAGAATGCACCATCACCAGGGTTCAGCTCCCAGGCACCACCACCGTCAGCGGTAAACTTGTCCAAAGCATCCGTCAGCTTCGCCTCTGCCTTATTCCAGGTGTCGATGTCACCGAGGAAGCCTTCTGGGCGCGTGCTGAGCTTCAGCTTGAACGTGAAGCCGAACTTTCCATAGACTGCGCGGAGGAAGTCAAACAAACCCAGGACTTCCTCGTTGATCTGATCCTCCGTACAGAAGATGTGAGTGTCGTCCTGCTGAAAGCGGCGGACACGGGTAAGTCCAGTAAGGGCACCGCTGGCCTCGTTGCGGTGCAGGATACCAAAGTCGGCCATACGGATGGGAAGCTCACGGTAACTCCGCTCACGGTGCTTAAAGATGAGGCAGTGACCTGGGCAGTTCATAGGCTTCAAGGCCCACTTCTCCTTCTCGACGTCAAATGTGAACATGTCTTCGTGGTAATGCTGCCAGTGACCCGAGATTTTCCACAGCGCCGAGTTGTACATGTTCGGCGATCCAACCTCCTGGTACCCGCGGTTCCAGTACTCCTCGCGCAGGAAAGCCTGCAGTGTGTTGTAGATGATTTGCCCGTGGGGCAAGAAGAAGCAGGATCCAGGGCTGTACTCGTGGAAGAAAAACAGCTCCTGCTCCTTTCCAATCTTTCGGTGATCACGCTTTGCGGCCTCTTCCAGGAACTTAAGGTGCTCTGCCATTCTGTCCTTGTCCGGGAAAGAAACACCGTAGATACGCTGCAGGCTGTCATTGTTCGCATCTCCCAGGAAATAGGAAGCGGAGTTCTTCATGACCTTGAACTGCTTTATCCTTCCAGTGTGGGGAACGTGGGGTCCGCGGCAAAGATCGATAAGTGGGCCGTTGCGGTAGACGGTGGTAGAGGTGCCATCAGGGATCTTGTCCTTTATGATGTGCTGCTTGTAGGGGTTCGACTTGAACATCTCCAACAGATCCTCCTTGGACAAAGTCAAACGCTCGAAGACCTGCTTCTCCTTGACAATGCTGTTGACGATAGTCTCCAGGGGCTTGTGGTCGGAGTGCTCCACGGCAGCCTTCTCAGGCAGAGCCATTTCATAGTAGAATCCATCCTCAATCGGAGGACCGATGCACAAGTCGCAGCCAAATCTGCGCTCGGAGGCCTCTCCGAGAATATGTGCACTGGAGTGCCAGAAGACACGCTTGCCCTCCGGGTGGTCGAAGTCCAACAGTTCCAGCTTGCAGCTCTTCTCAAGTGGTCGCTCGAGATCCCACAGTGTCTCCTCGGGTGTGCCATGGTCGAGACGGGCGATAACGGTGCGCTCGAACAAGCTCTTGCTGATGCCGCGCGCGATGTCTGCAGGGCTGGTGACCCATGATTCGCCCTCGATGAGCTTGCCGTCTCCAAGTGTGACCGTGATCTTCTCTACAGACCGGATGAAATGTCAGCGTTCATCGTTGCGCTTCCAGTGTGGTCGAACGTACCGCGGGGCTTTTGTGCGACCTCCTCGTCGTACTTGGCCTTGAGCTTTTCGCTGAGCAATGTTAGCGCTGGATTTGTTACTGTCTCCCATTCGACTCACAAGATCTGGATTCGGTGATCAATGAAAGCAGGAACAGGCTCGAGCATCAGAGGTCGGCCACTCTCATCACCGCCCTTCTTCTTCTCTTTCTTAGGCTTTGCTGCTTTGGGAGTCTTCTCCTCAATTTTTTTCTCCCCAGACACCGCGAGGTCTTTGACGCCCTCGACGACCTGATTTACAGTGTCCTTGACCGCTTCCGCCATGTTGGCTATTGTTACCGCGTCGGAAGCGGAGATTGTCGTGTTTGTCTGCTGCTCTTGAGTCAACTCCACTAAAACATGGAATGTGACTCGGAAAATAGGCGTCCAATGGCCGTACCTTTTGGTGTGAGGAGTGCGTGACTCGAAACCAGTCTGTGTAGTCACTTTGCGAACTGTGTCGACTTGCAATCGACTCACAATTTCGGGCAGCTCTCACGCGCACTACAGCCAATAACCCCGCTATGCGCGCAACTCAGAGTGGGTCCTAGGTCCCGGAACTCACGTTTCGCCGATCCCGAAATCGACATCTGCACCTTTGGGCATAGAATGTGTATGTGTACTTCTATTCGATCTTTTGCAGTGTTCTAGCGGATAGATTCCCGGCGGTAGTGATGCGCATTTTGCATCGTTTCACAATAATTACCAGCAAAATGGAGGACAGCCTCATCAGCGACTTTTCTTGTTCCCAAACCCACACTTAGATATCGTATCTTAGATTACAGTCTGCAGCTCTTTAACTGCGCTGAAGATAGTTTGAATCATACACCAGTTAGCTCCTTCGGAAATCACTGGATGCGGTACAGAAATGGTAAGTTTGCTGAGGTTGGAATTGAGGTGAACAGGACTGCACTTGCCCAAGTTAGGACTAGCGTCAGGTTGGTAGAAAGTCGAAATTTCAATTTCCTCAGTCCCGACAGCTCGAACTCCGCGACCCGATTGCATAACCCCACAACGAACGACATGTCTTTCCGTGGAACACCTAGAGGCGGCCGTGGTGGCTTTGGCGGAGGAAGGGGCGGCGGTGCTCCCCGTGGAGGTTGGTGTTTTTGCGCTGCAGCTCCCGAAACTGGCAGCTAACTTTTTCCAGGCCGCGGTGGATTTGGCGGTGGTGCGTCTTTCGGACCCCCAGACCAGGTCTTCGGTATGCGCACTTGCCCAATGTCGTTCGCGCAATGCTAATAAGACATCAGAGATGGGCACATTTGTCCATGAGGTCGAGAACGAGATGTTCTGCGAGTCGATCAACACCAAGATTCCCTACTTCAACGCGCCCATCTACCTCGAGAACAAGACACCCATCGGCAAGGTCGACGAGATTTGCGGCCCCCTGAACCAGGTCTACTTCACCATTAAGCCCCAAGAAGGCATCCAGGCCAAGTCCTTCAAGGCCGGCGACAAGTTCTACATTGGCGGCGACAAGCTTCTGCCCCTCGACAGGTTCCTGCCCAAGCCCAAGCCCGCCCCTGGTGCGCCCAAGGTCAAGAAGCCCGCCGGTGCGGGTGGCCGTGGAGGAGCCCGTGGCGGCCGCGGTCGCGGTGCGCCAAGGGGGCGCGGTGGACCCCCAGGACGTGGCGGACGTGGTGGATCTTTCGGCGGCGGACGCGGTGGCTCTTTTGGTGGCAGTGGTGGTTTCTCGCGTGGTGGTGGACGCGGCGGACGCGGTGGCTTCACCCCCCGTGGGCGAGGTGGATACTAAGCGCACTCCGGACCGGTTTACCTCACACGAAGACAACAGGACAGGCGGTTTTTCCTTGTCGCGGTATGACCCTGGACATCACGGATACCAATCTATACCACGAACATTCGACGGCGTTTGGGAGCTCAATGGGATTTCTTGTACATGTGGAACATGGCGCCATGTTGGAAAAGGCTCTAGAGCATATTGTACGGATGATAGTCATTTCACGTTGAATCGAAACTTCAAACATGCAGTTGACGTTGGAACGGGTGATCCCAATCCGAGGTCTACGTTTGACAACTGCCACAAACCTGAGGCTAGCAAGAAACTGCAGCCTCGATATCCTATTCTACTGGTATTGGAGACTGCATGATGATCTTCGATAACCGATGTGAATACAGGATTAATTCTCTGATTTCAACCTACACAGCCAGCGACTGACCGTCATTTCGAACACTCCCGTCAGCGATCCACATGGCAACTTGTCTTGCAATACAACTGCACGCGTCTCCACCAGCACAAGCATCCAAGACACTCTGCCCGAGCTTGCAAGACCCAGCCAGATCTTGGCGAATCACATGGCGGTGAAGTGTGGCCTAGCCCGGCGCATGACGCATTCTCGCCAAACAAGTAAACTTCAGGCCGCACGTCACTAACTAACCTTCCATCACGTCCCTTCGCAGGCCGCCCAAACCCTGAAAGCTTAACCTTTTTTTCCCACAACGCTGCATATTTCCTCCTTGCACCCTTCTATTTCTACACGTGTGGGATTATTGTATAGGCAACATGGCGACCCGCAGAAACGGACCGAGCAATCCCAAGGACGAAGCTCCCGTGCCGACGAACAAGAGTATGTTTACGCCGCTGCGCAGAGGCGCTTTCGTGTGAATTGAGGCTAACAGACAGCAGCGCAGGACAAGCAGGCTCGTCTCCTGGCTGAGGAGAACCCGGGGCACTTCTCGTTGGTGCGCGCGTTGCACCTTGCAGACTTCATCACCGAGCTGAATGGTATGCCTGAATCCCCGTTACACCGACTTTAGATTACTACACTTTGTGGCGCACGCCCCCGCGGCCATGCCTATGGTTCGTTCGAGAGTTTTAAAAACTATGCTAACCTCATCTCTCAGGCTTCTGCGGCGTAATGTCCATCTTCTCCTCGTTGCGCTATTGCATCCAAGACGACCCGCACAACTACACCAACATCTACTGGGCTCTGGGATTCATCCCCTTGGGTCTGTTCTTCGATTTCATGGACGGCAAAGTGGCGCGCTGGCGCAAGAAGGCCTCGCTGATGGGGCAAGAGCTCGACTCGCTCGCGGACCTCGTCTCGTTCGGTGTATCGCCTGCCGCCGCTGCGTTCGCGCTGGGCATCCGCACTCCACTCGACCACCTTCTGCTTACCTTTTTCGTCCTTTGTGGCTTGACCAGGCTGGCGCGCTTCAATGTCACCGTTGCCATGGTCCCCAAGGATGAGACAGGCAAGAGCAAGTACTTCGAGGGTACGCCGATTCCCATGTCGCTTGGCATAGTGCAGGTCATGGCATACTGGGTGTACAAGGGCTGGACGCTTGAGAAGATTCCCTTGGGTCTGTGGCTGGAGGGTACTGCGTTCGAGTTCCACCCTGTGGTGGCTATGTTCATCTTGCACGGGTGTCTCATGGTTAGTAAGACTATTCACATTCCTAAGCCGTAAGTGGCAAAGGGAACTGGAATAGTGGGATGCCATTGTCGTGGAGGAGGGCCTCCTTTGTATGCATATGCAATGCACCTATCAAAAGAGGTCATTCGTAAGCATAGGCAACGTGTAACGATACCACAACGACCAGCCGGTGAGCGATCGACATATTCAGTAATGATACTCGAAAGATGTTGAAGACAGTCAATGGACAGCCTGAACTACACTGAGTTGTGATGTAGAATGCCGTGCATTGTTTGCCGGTACGATATTGTTACTTTTACAAAGAAGTGAATATCTCAAATATCGAGAGTTGTATTGTATTAAACCCTCTCAGCGTTCAACGACACCCAAATGAGCCTGTCCTATAGTCTGAGATGCGAAAACAAACCCGCTGCGATGATGGCGCTAAACCCTCTGGCAGCATGCTTTTAGATATACATCTAAAGTGCAACGTCTTGATGGTGTGTCAAGCAACAATTATTGCAAATAGCCTGTTGTGGTAGGCTATAAGACGTACAACACCTAGGTTGCTGTGCGATCGTGGTGGGTATGTGGTTGGTTACGCTCCGATCAACGTGTTATGATCAGGGAGAAGCCGTCAAGCCATGCGGCGGAAGACCCTGAAAGGCCGCCAATGCTGTAGCCTCGAGGAGGAATTAGAGTGTGTCTTTATACGAGTTAGTCAGATGCTGAGAATCAATGCATAGGCAAGTAACAAACCCGCTACCGCCTGTGGCGTTGCCGAACCACTCGCTGGTCCTGCCCAAGCTTGTAAGGATCTGGATGCCATCAATCCAGAGTCCAGCTCGCAATGCAAAACCAAGCAGCATCTCTCCCTTCCGTGTGTCTAATGGAAAGTCGGTAGCGTGCCCTCCCCGTTTGCCAAAGATCTGACTTGTTGAGTCCTCATAGTAGAATTCAAGGCCATCGACGCACAGCCCAGACCAAACTTTGATGCCGAGCAAGAGCTTTGTCTGAATGTGCGCACTATCAAGTATGATCTCCACTGGCTGTGAGCCGTCCATCTGGGAGTAGCCCAGCTTGCTGCCGCGGTAACCCCATCGCCCGTCAGGAATCTTGACGCGTGCGATCTTCTGGTTCGCAAGCTGGCCGAAGTCTTCGATCACATGCCTCCCGCCTCCAGCAGAATAAACCTCGACTTTCAGTTTTGACTTCTGCTTTTCCTTCGGTAGCACAGAGCGCAGCTCAGCCTCGTCCAGTGCCACTTGTCGCGGGTATTGAAGCTCGACCTCTGGCCATTCTCGCCAGTAGTGACAGACATCATCTCCTTCTGTATACAGCTCGACCCAGGCGATACCAGATTTGGAGGTAGCAATAACTCCGCCCTGACCAGGATCGACGGTCCAGACTTGTACGCTGCCATCGTTGTTCACATCGGCTCTATCGATTGGTATCCGGAAGCACGGGTGAAACCTAAACCGCAGTACGTCCAGCCTGTGCCATCGGCATTCATCCTCCGGGAGCACCAGTCGCTGACCTGGCGATTTTGTACGCGTTGAGTAGGGTTCACGGCAGATGAACGTGCGATTCAGCGTGACATAGTCACGTAACATGATACCGGACTCCTGATGAGGGCAGCCAAACAGATGCCCTGTTTCATGAAGGTGGGCGCCTATTCCAATGTTGGCTGCCTCCCAATTGCTGCCGGATTCGTTGCAGTCGTTGGCTACACAGTTAGTGTCTGTTCGAGTGCAGTCCTCAAACGCTTGTGTGACCTCCTCAATGCTGGAGGGGTAGCTGTGTAGAGCTTGTGATCCGAAAATGCCGAGTTGTAGGTCTGGCACTCCTCCACCGAGCGCCGCATGGCCACGAATGACTTGCGCCTTGGTGTCCCATGTCGAGTCTATGAACATGCAAGAGACGTAGAGCTTCTGGCCGGGGGTGATACGGAAGTAGTCCTTAACAGCATCTGCAGCAATGCCAAAAAGCTCTCCTTTCTTCGTACCTGGGCCATACTGCTGCGCTCGGTCAAGGTCTCGTATCTCAGCGACGGTCTTCTTCGACCGAATGATGTGGATCTTGGCCTGTGTGCGGAAGTTGCCAGGCTCCCAATCTTGGAAGCTTAGTGTGCCAGGCTCCCAGGCATCTTCGAGTCGGAAGCAGCGTCGCCCAAAGCCATGACGCTTCATTTGCTCGCCCGTAAATGCTTGCCACAAGTACGCAGCCATTCGGAACTTCTTCACAGCCAGATCTAAGCTGTTTCCTTCGGTCTGCATGCGCGATGGTGGCGCATCGTAGGTACCAGGTGAGTCGCTTCCGAGAATGATTGCTAGTTGAAGAGGCGGCGAATGCGTTAGGGGAAGGTAGTTGATGTTCATAAACGTCGCGTGAGGGGAAATGGACTGATTTCCGGACGAGATTTTGGGAGAAGCGAAGTCGAGACGGACTCGGTTCCATCCTGGCTCCAAGTGTACCAATGCCTTGAAGTATGAGTCTCTTACCGGCCAGCATGTTGATGGAAAGCGGCCCTGATGGTGGTTGACCGTAAGTGTGCCGTCTAGGGGCTTGTGGGACGGCTCGCCCACTTGTCCGAATATCAGCAGGACCTGCTGATGGACCTGCCGGTTGTCAGTACCTCCTATCGCCGCCTGGTGCAGTGCAACATACCCAGGAGTTGTCTGAAACGGATATGACGCGCGGTGCGAGTAACGACGATCGGTTGAAGGAATTGTGCGAGCCGGAGCCATTGGTCGGTGTCGTGGATAGGCCCTGCCAGCTGTTAGTCCCGCATGCAACTTTTGTGCCCATGTCCACCCACATTCATGCTGTAGCGCTTGACGGGATCAACGCTGGGTCGCTGAGGCCGAAGCGGCACGGGTGGCGCATCGCCCTCTGTCGTTGACGTTGCGGGTGTGGTGGAAGTTGTGGACGAGCCGATGGGAGACGAGTTCATAGTCGAAGACGAGGGGCGGCGACCCGCTTTCGTTGGAGACCGCTCGCCATTCTTATCGTTTGCGGAGGCCGATGCTTTGCTGCTCTTTCTGGAGAGTTTATGCAGGAAGGAAGGCATAGCCGTGACGTTGCTATGGCCGTGGGATACTGCAAAATGCTATGAACTCATAGATGTAATGAGTGGCAGCCAGAGGGCAAATGCTGGCGAGGTGCAGAGGTTCAGCAGGCCGTGGTGACGCGTAATGCAGACGCGGTGAGCTGCGTGCAAGGCGATCGAGCGTTCGGAGCACGGCAATGGCAATACACCAAGGGATCTGTTGGCGCAAGCAAACGAGTGTCACTAGGAGTGTCTAAATGGGGGCAACGAGGGAAGCGTGCTGTTGTAACCTCTGCAATACCGTCCGGCTGAAGAAGAGCGCGCAGGTGCATCCGTTCGTTGATAAGCCTGCCGGTGCAGATCTAGGCAAGGAAGTAGCATCCTAGGGTCATTGTGCTCAACCTTGGTCACGGCAGGCACGTGCTGTGTTCAGCAAGCTAAAGGGAGACATTTGCCAGGCACGCACCGGCCAGAGAGGTTGGCAGAGTGCCATGCCCTCTCAATGCCTGCGGAGCATGCGGCTAACGGCTCTCCAATAGTTGAGGATGACGTTGTGGCTAGCACGATGCGCCTGTGGCCCACATTGAGTTTGGCCATCGAACCTGTATCTACCCAGCAGCGATGGCTTCCAAGTGCAGACGAGCACAATCTGTAATGATACACACCAGTGCTGAATCATTCGGGATGCAATTGCAGATGCAGGTCGCGTTCCACGCAGATGCAGGTCAGATCTCTCACATGTCGAGGCTCGCCCGGCAGAGGAGGTCGTAATTATTGCAAATCCTCGCTTTGTCACCAACCTCAATACCTTTGCCCGCTTGAATAAAGCTATCTGCATTATTGGACTTGTCTGTAGCCTTGACAGCCTGCCACAAGAATTCATGGACTGCTTCGAGGCTAGGATCTGGACAATCGCATCCGGCCTGCCTACCTTGTCCCCACTATTTGCCGTGGCTGACGCCGCAAGCCGGCGGTAGGCCAGCCGCATATAGAATACCGGTACGATACACAGTTAAATTACGATGGTCACCAAGGTGGAGCGGGCGAGCTTGCTTCCAAGGTTCTCGCTTCGCAAAAGCCTCGCAGCAGCCGGGGCACTAGATCCATGAGATGATGCGTGTCTGACATTCACCAGCCTTGTTTCTGGTCTGTGCTTCGACTTTAACGCTAAACCACTTCTCCACTGCATTCCTCCTTCGCCGGCGATCTATTCAGCTGGAGGTCTCGATGCCTGTCACCGCTTGACACAGTTGCCAGCACTTCGACAGCACACCCCACACTCCTACCTCTGTACAAGCACTCCACCATGGCCGAACAAGACGAGGTTGCGAGCAAGGTCCTGCGGCGAGCTCAGGTCTCAAAGGTTGCTGACCCGTCGTCCACCTCCCTCGGCTAGTTCGTTAACATTGCTTTCTGTAGATGACGAGGACTCTGCAGAACAGACTCGCTCTGGCCAACGTCAAGATCAAGAACGGCTGGGAGAGCCTTAGTCTCGACGCAATTGAGCCCGTCATCGACGTGGAGCTCAAGCGTAAGCGCCCTGGCTCCAGCAACGAAGCCATGTCCGATGCCTCAAGCGTCTCCGAACGCTTCTACCAGCCGGGAGTCCTCGACTCCTCCCCGCTCGCCGCACCCATATTCTCCGACGACGTTCGACGATCAGCGACTCGGTCGGTCAGCAGTGGCAGCCAGCACAAGCGCCCTCGGTACGACAAGCCCGTCACCAGATACCCGGCCTCGAGCAACCACACCCGCAACAAGGTCGTGCGGTCTGCCGCCACGGCCTCGTCGTCATGGAAGAACAGCTTCCAGCTGCCCGAGTCTTCGCCTGTATATCACCGCAGACATGCTCGCTTCGGCCGGACACATGTGCCCAGCCTCTCTTTTGTCTCGGAATCATCGACTATTCCCGACGACCCTCGATCACCCCTCCTGTCTGAGGAAGATGACGAAGACCTCCCCATCACCTCCTTCCAGATCAACAAGTCCCACTTCGCAACCTCGCCAATTCGAGCTCGAGCTCCGCGTACACCGCCACCAGACGTTGCCCGCTCAGCTCGTCTTCGCCAGAGGGGCTTCACCGCTGCTGGTGCCGCTCGTGAGGGCAAGAATGGCGAAGACGACGCAAACCTGCTCATGTATCTGGCTACATCGCCTACCCCAGTCCGTGCCGGCTCGGTGAAGCACCCGATGCACGCCCCTTCCACCCCACCTTCGAAGACAACACCCCTGCCATCATCCATGATGTCAACGCCTGGCGGCAGTGGGCAAGCATTTGGAGGCTTCATTGCTACAACACCAAACAACCTCAACTTTGCCGAGTTTTTAAACATGACTCCGAGCCCGGCCCAAGTCCAGTTCGGCTCTTCCTGGAACCGCACACCAGCCACAAGCAAGACACCTGCCGCAGTGCGTGAGGCTAGACGCCGGCTCAACTTCGACAACCTCGTGCCACCTACTAGCGACTCCCCACGTATTGTCGGCAAAGTCGAAGGCTTGGGCATGGAGCTGGGGGGAGAGCTCGTGTCTTGAACAAACGCACGAATACCTACATTCATCTAACGATACCCTCAATCTGTGAGGCGCAAACGACGATCATGTGACGACCCTGCACACATTGTACATGTCCAGCATTCGTTGTTGGTCTTGCATGCCTGCACGGCTTCTTTTCTCCATTTCTTGTTTTTAGCATTACCTGTTCAGCATGGCGTTGAGGGACGGACCCAATTTGCACTGCATTCCCTGTGGCGAGCGCACAATTTCGTACGCTGCCTTGAATATCTCAAAGTTTTGCACTTCCTCGAAACCAATCATCCCTCACAGGGATTTCTTCATTTGGCAAGATGAGCAGCGCAGCAAGCGCTCCGTACTACACATCCGTCATTACACCAGGCAGTAAGGCTGACCCTGGCAACGAACCCTTTGTTCTTACTGCACGACAGTCGATTGGTAGAGGGCGCTGCATGGCATTCATGGTGACTGAGTCACCCCAAAAGGTCTACATAGAATTATCCAATAATTTACATGCTCACTCTCATAACCCGCTCGTTCACGCACATGTGGATCGTTCACTCAAACCTTGAGGTCCACGTTGCGAACTGCCAGCTTGGTTCTGGCATGTGAGCATTTCCGTACACGAGCACGACAGCGAATCGATGCTCCGCCACAGCCAGGATCGTCCACATGTTCGGCGACCCCTTGACAAGGAAGCAATAGCTCTACCCATGCGTCCAACTATCTGCAGTCTGTAATTTGCAATCCGCAATTTCTGCACCGCCATTTGCAATGCAATGTGGATTTGATAGGAAAAAAATCTGCTCAAAGTCGAGATGCAAAAACCCAGCTGCGTTTATGTCACGTTGCGGAGCTGCGTGCACAGTGCACACCGGACGTTCCCACCCTTGCAGCGTCGGAGCACCCACTCGCTTTTTCCTTTTTGCTGCACGAATAGCAACACTCGCAAAAAGCGCCCTGTCACTTCTTCCAACGCTCCACTCCCAAAGCAGCAGAGCAACAAAGAAACAACTGCTAGCCTGCTGCCTCCTCGCGAACGGTTGGATTGCACCCCTCAAGGCCCGCACCATGATCCTTCTATGACGGCGGATGACCTATTGAAACCCCTCGCCATGGCGACGCGCCCGGACGCGTTTCGACGTGCGAGTTTGGCGTTGGCGCGGACGCTACGCCGGCCGTCTGGTTGGCTGGTCGACACTGGGGTGCCTGGGCTAGGGCACCGGAAGTGGAGGCTAATTGTTCGTCCTAATCGGGAGAGTGGTACGGCTGAGGTAAGAAGAAGTGTACTGTAAGTTACGCAATCGTGCGATCTATAAAGTGGGCGAGGCTGGGTGGCTTGATTGTGGGCCTGAGGCGGGATGATGGGGATCTGCGCGGGTGCGAGGGCGACGCGGTAGTTGGCTTTTGTGTTGGTTATCTCTACTATACTGGTGGTCTGCGTGTTGGAGATTTGCCCGTGTCTCTGGCGTCTATGGGCCTTTTCCTTGCGCCTTATCGTCCCGCAGTGCTGCACCCTCAGCCCATAATCTCAGAGCAACTGGTTTCCAGCTGCCGCACTCGGCGTAATTCACCCGTCCGCGCAAGCCAAAAGTTCGCGTGCTCCAAGTGCCAGCCTTCCCTCTTGGTTCTGCAAATTGCATGTCCGAGAATAGCGCTTTGGCACCCGATTTGGACGGCACTTGAGTCGTGATGATCTCGACTTCGATGCTACGAGATTGCGGTCGTGCTACGGGACATGATTGCTCTGTGTCACGCTGGCGCCGCTTGTCAGACGTCAACGCATGTATAACACGGTGACAATGCATGTGTCAAATACTGCTTTCTGTATGCAGGGTGCTTGTTGAGCTTTGTTTTTTGCGTCGTGTCATTTGTATCATCTTTACCAAACAGGGGCAGAGCAACCCACGCCAGATCATGTGCCCGATTATCTTACTTCATTCATGCTAAGTCGTGACATAGGTTTCAGACAAGCATCTCACTCACGCATATCCCTCTCTAGGCCACTGCAGATCACTGAGATCGATTGCTGAAAACTGCGGGAATGTGAAGGGCGGTATCATCATGTTGCCAGTTCCTGTCTCGGCGTCGCCAAAAAGCTGATCGATCTCATTCTGTAGCCATGTCAGTCATTTTATCAGCTTCTTGCAGATTCAGCCAACAGGCTTATGGTACCAACCCAGTCAATATCGTTTAGAGCATTCATTGGACTGGCCCGTGCAGTGCTTGTTGGTGCGCCCGGACTGAGAGTTATACGTGGGCTGGTAAAGCTGGTAGGGTCACTGCCCTGGGAGATCACACGAGGAAGTGGCATGCTATTACTAGCCGGTGTGGCTGTTGGGCTGTTGGGCATAGCGTACAAGTCAGTCACTGATGAAGGCTGCTGGAAGACCGAGTTCGACGTTGGCAAGGCCATGTCAAACGTCCCCCAGTCTGCATGTGGCATGGCCCCCGGAAAGCTTATGGCGCTGGAGCTTGAACTTCGACTCGGCTCCTGGTGCAGCGATGGCTTTTGGAGCGATTGCTGTGGTGGTGGTGGTGGTGGTGGTGGTGGTGACATTTGTGCGTCTGGCAGACTTGTGCTGCCGAAAGGAGCCTGAACGTTGCCCCCGGCTATAGAATGCAGACTATTATTACGTGTCTGCTCCTCTTTTTGCTGCTGTTGGAGTTGAAAACCAGGCGTGTGAGTGCGTGGTCCTGCATGCGGCATATCTTTTGGTGCTCTCCATCTCTTGACGCGGCTGTACACTTGCAACTTCCTGATGAGTTCCTCCAGCACCGCCCGGGTCTTCTCTTGATTCGTCATACCGGGACCTAGCTCGAATACAAAGTCTAAAACACGCCACGCCCGCTGCTCCATGTCTGGTGTATATTCCTGTGCGTATAACTCGTTCAGAACTAGTAGCGCGGTATGGTATTGATGGAGTGCTCCAACATACCATGACCAGGTGGACAATACCGGTTGCTGCTCGATGGTTTGACTATTCTCGAGGATCATGATAGATGCGCTAAGGACAATCTGACGCAGACGGTCGGGCATTTTGTGCCTCTCTGAGCTGAGGTATTTCTGGAGAATCTGGATGTAAAGCCTATTCGAAATGATACTGTATATCAGCGAGGCTAGTGCGTGAAGAGGGGCCGTCTTGTTCAGCATGGGCAGATATGTCTTTTCCATTGCAGCAGTAAACGTCTGGATGCGTGCAAGGAGAAAGCTGATAGTGACCTTCTTTTCTCCTTCTTTCGGCTTTCTCTCCAGCTTAGGTCGCTCGACCCAGAGGTAACGATGCATATCGTAGCACTCGAATCGCATGCGTGTGATAGTCATGTCAGTGAAGTAAGTCCTGTCTGTTTGAACATCGACACTGCCATCGCCCTGTTCTGCTTGATCAAGATCCACGTCATCGATGTTCAGCGGCAGACGCGTGTCATAATCGTCCGGTCGAATCTGACATCGCGGTCCTGTCGCTTCGCAAGTACGCAGGTCGAGGAAACATATTTGATGCCATATCAAGCGCCGAACCTGGCACTCAATCGGCGATGTGCTGTATGCTGAGGGATCTTTGTGCAGGCCCATGCATTCGGCTAGACGGATACATGTGCCGGCAAGGGCAGAATGAGCACGAGAGACTTCAGCTCGGCAAAGAGGAATCTGAGGTAAACTATCAGCATGTGCTACTAAAAAGCTGCAGAGCAGTGTGTGACACTTGCTGACCATGGAAAGGATGCACATGTAGCAGATCATGAACCTACCAGATACATAACGAATGCCTGCAACGTTTCCAACTTCGTAGTAGCAAGAAGATTAGCTCTCGACAAAGCAGCTTCTGTAGCTTCGCGAAAGTTGTCCACCAACCCTTGTTTGTCAACGCCAAATTCGGACAGAATCTTGCTGCTGGGCATGGAGATCACCGAACTCAACAAAGCAGCAAATACCACAGCCTGGAAGGAGTTGCGGGGCTCGATGCCTGACGCCACAGAGACCCAAAACTTCTCGTAGTGTCGTTCGAAAGATGGGCGATGTACAGTACGCGCAACCACGTGGACAGCTTGCCAGTAATGTGCCATAAGTTTGTCGACTAATACTTTGGCGGGGAGGTAGTTCATGAACGTTGCTCGTTCAGCACCCGGGGTAAAGAAGAAACTTGAAGATGGTGCAACGTAATCGTTCGATGGCATCATCCAGTCTACAGTACCAGCGGGAAACGAAATGGAGTTCTGTTCTCTTTTTGGCAACTCCTCCAGCGCTTGTCCGAGCTGAAAGCAGCTTGTTAGCTCATCGTAATTATAGGCGTATGGACACTCACTTCATCAGAAAATTTCGGCCTTACCAGACCACCAATTCGCTCAGTGATCCTCAGTTTGCCCAGCGCTATTCCAAGATCTATAATGTCGTCATCGGCATACTCGTCTTCGTAGTACGCATTATCTTCTGTTGCAAAGTCTGAAGATCTTAGATTTTTGGTGTCGTCATCCTCTTCCTCTTCGCCGTAGGCCATTTCCTGCCTCGAGACAGGATCAAAGTCATTGTTGGCAGACAGCCCATTCTGGGCTCGAGATCGCTGAGAGACATCGTTTTCCAGACTTCTTTCAAGTATACCCATCTTTTCCTTAACTTCAGCCAGTCTGGCTTGTGCTGCAGCATCGAAACTTGGGGAAATGAAGAGACATTGACGAGATACCTTCACGCAATTGGCGCATGGCTGCCCTTTGTCGCACTTGAGTTTTCGGCGGCGGCATTCCAGACAGGAGCTGATGATGCGGTTGCGCCGGCGAACACGAGGCTGCGCATTCTCACTCTTTCTCTCGTTCGCTGTGCTAGTTGAGCTCAATGGGGCAGTCTGAGCCTGGATGTTGAACATCGACCGCATTGGACTGGTCGGATTAGTCATTGCTGAGTGCGGCTCTCGTTGCAGGGCTGATGTATGCAGGTCAGGCCAGTTGAAGGAGCCAAGGCTGCTCTTACGGACGTAGGTTTCGGCTTGTGAACAGGTCCTTGTGCATTGATTAGTGATGCACTTCGTACATATAGGTTTGTGCTTAACTCACCCCAAGCTGCGGCGATTACTTTAGATACCTTTCTGTTTGCAGCAATTGACCTTGAATTCAAAATCCATCAAAGCTGTACTCTGCAAGTCGTCTGCCTGTTCCGACAGAAGTTTATGTCGGTGATATGGAGTCGTACCCGTTGTGACCCCGCTCTCCGCCACAGGGCTTTGGGTAGATGGGAGCTCAGAGCTACAAATGAACGCAAAGGTTCTGCTAGCTGGCGGTGGTTGGGAGAACGATCAAGACAGTTTCTTTCAGTCCTCAGAAGCTCGAGTTGGAAGACAAATCGCAGCTTTGCGAAGATGCTGTCTGACGAATGTTGAGGTGCTTGGATCGAAGGGTCGTGCTTACGCGCCCAGACTGGAAAAGGCGCCAAAGGCATCCCATTTGAACTGCTTAATGGTGAGGTTGCCTTCAGAATGGCTTCATTGAGCCATGCATGTTTTCATTGAAACGGGTACACAGAGCATTACGTTGCGAGTGTAAGTAATGCTCTAGACAAGGACCAATGAAGCGATTATGTCTGGCGTAAATGCGACCTAGATGTGCAGTCCTTAGGAGCTTTGCACGATTTTGTCGTCCATTAATGATCGCGAGTCTTTACTATTGGTCATCCAGTGAACACGGTTCAGAAGCAATGGGATGGCTTTGAGCTGCTCGCATTATGATGTCAATACTTGATGCAAACGCCCAAACTTGATTCAGCTCCCATTCGCACCACCCGTAGTGCCGAAGAAGTGAGTTTGTCACTAAATGAAGCTGTACTGGGTTGGCATAGAAGTTGCTGATCAGGCGTTGTTGGACGAGTTCAAGGCTGTGGAGCGGCTCGGGCAAGGTGCAAAATGGGCGAAGACGCGTGCACGAAACGAGACGCGCCTTCGCGCGAGTTCTGGGTCCACAATCGTCCTCGACAACCACGCACAGACTCAACCTCTCCCACGTAAACATTGGTCTGCGCGCGTCTTTGCTTGCTTGCTTCGAATCCACACCTCCTCGCCCTGCATTCACTTGTCTGAAGCACGTCATTCTCTGGATCGTTACAAGCATTCAGTTAACCGACCTTACTATGTCTGTCGTCTCGCTCCTAGGTGTCGAGGTTAAGAACAACCCCGCTCAATTTGACGCGCCCTACGAGTTCGAAATCACTTTCGAGTGTCTTGAGCAGCTACAGAAGGGTGAATGGAAACACCCCCGCAGAGTGAACTTGGGCTGACATTGGCGACAGACCTTGAATGGAAGCTGACCTACGTTGGTTCTGCGACTTCGTATGTCTCCATCTGCCACAAGTGTGCACCGGCCAGCGACTGACACGCATTAGCAATGAATATGACCAGGAACTCGACTCGGTACTTGTCGGCCCGCTGCCTGTCGGTGTGAACAAGTTTCTCTTCCGCGCCGATCCTCCAGACCTTTCGCGCATTCCGAACAGCGAGATCATCGGCGTCACAGTCATCTTGCTCAGCTGCAGCTACGATGACAGAGAGTTCGTCCGCGTTGGTTACTATGTAAACAACGAGTACATCGATGAGGCGCTAGCTCTTGAGCCGCCTGCGAAACCTGTTATCGAGAAGGTACAAAGGCAAATCCTGGCAGAGAAGCCGCGTGTCACGCGCTTTGCTATCAAGTGGTATGTGATCATCTTCAGTGTTTAGCACCCACCATTCAATATGAAAATTTTGGTCTGACTCGAGCAGGGATTCCGAGGAGTCTGCTCCACCTGAGTACCCTCCTGAGCAGCCCGAGGCCGATCTCAACGCAGATGGGGACCAATACGGAATCGAAGAGGAAGAGGAAGATGACGAGGAGGCGGAGGGTGCTGCAGTTGAGGGTGAGGACGCCGCGATGGCCGGTGGCGAAGAGACCGCAGGCCCTGCTGCCGAAGATGAGGAGGGCGAGTCTGATGGCAGTGAGGACATCGACATCGAAGATTCCGAAGGAGAGGAGGAGGACGAAGAAGAGGGCGGTGACGACGATATGGAGATGGACGATGGCGAGCCGAGCACTTCTAATGGTGATAAGCAGGCTCAGCAAAAGCCTGGTAATGTGCAACAGCAGCACAACGCAGATGTCATGGTTCACTAAGCATGGACAGCACATCTGCTAAATGGTTCAGGGTTGGCTGCGGATTTTTGCTGAGTTTACGAGCGTGCACCATGTAGACGAATATGGCTAAGAATATACCCCCCCAAGGCTTGAAATAGTCACTCCTTGCTGTTATTGCCAAATCGTTTCTGCTACCTGATATGTTGTGCAGATTCATCCTCGGCTGCACGAATGCTCGCATGGGAATGAGGCGCAAGTACAACATCAGCTTTACGGCTATGTTTGAGGATGCGATTCGGCTATGGTTGCATAATGCCCACCAATTCGCCGTCCTGCCGACCTGACCAGGCAAGAGGGTGCATCTTTGGAGGCATGCCACGGCCCGATCTGGAATGCTCATGCTCAAGATTGCGCTACACAACATGCAGGCTACAACGGCTGACGCCACGAACGAGTACGCCTCAGCTCGACAGGGCTGTACAAGCCTGATAGGTCGACTGTCATGCGACGGTTTCAAAGCGTGCCGAAAACGGTGGCTTGAAGCGGAGCTTGATCCACAGCCTTGATGGCGCAGCGCAGCACTTGTGACCGACGCGCGCCAACGGGAAGTCCAAACATTTATAGCAAACGCGAGCTCTGAGCATGCGCCGTGTCGAAGATGTTGGTCATTCCTGCGTCCACTCCACTCGTTTGCATATGAATATTTCAAGTGCCGATTCTAGAAGGTTGATCGGGCGTCGACATCAAAAGGCCTCCACTTCTCCAGACTGGACACCCTAGCGAACTCCGATCATTTCAGCCTCTGTTTCGCTGGAAAACGGTCTTCGCCAGTGTTTCGAGGCCCTCCCTCAGGCTGCAATTCTGTGCGCCGCCCCACCTTCAGCGGTGCATCTGTCCTGTTTCCCTGTACCAAAAGCACCGAAGCCCCTTATTCAAGATTCCCACATTGCGCAGCTTGCACAACTAGCAGGTTTGCGCGTACATCGTTGCGAATACGGCAGATCACATAGCGACCCAGAAGCGTGGTCACTGCGAGAGGTCCAGGGTTGCATACCCCGCCGCTAGGTGCGTACGATCATTTCCTGCTCCGCGCGTCATCAGGTCTCATCTACCTACATGATCGCCTTGAAAGAGAGTCGTCAGCCTGAAAGAAGACTGCGATCAAGTCTGTTTTTCGTGGACGCGGGCTGACACTTGCGTTTATAAGACGCTGATTTCGGCGACCGAAAACAGCGACAAACATGAGCTACCACCACCAACCCGGCCAGCCTCAGCTAGGGGCGACGTTTGTGCCTGGTGGGTTCGATGACTATTATATGCCGGCTCCTTCGCCTGAGGTCATTTCGCCAGCGCCTCAACGGTTCGTCCGACCCCTACAAGCTGCGCCTTGAAATTGCGCCTGCTGACGTAGTCCACCCGGGATAGGATAATGCCCGAGGTGCCTGAGAACATGCAAGAGAACTTACAGTACATGGAGCTCGAGGCAAACGGCCCCCGCAGCGCAAACACTATGGCGTCGCCAGGGCACGACTATAACCAGACACAGGGGAACTTTCCCCCGCGGCAGTCGAGCTTCCAGGACGGCGGCGCGCCTGCGAACGGGGAGCAGTGGCCAGCGCGACACGCAAGTATCTCAGCTGCCTTTCGCGGGCCTCCGAACGTACAGCCTCCGAACGATTTCCAGCAACCGTCTCATGACTACAATCAGTTTGCGCAGACCGGCGATGCGCCCAATTTCTCGCCATTCCCCAAAATCCCTAATCGCCCTCAGAACGTACCGCCGTCCGACGACGAGAAAGAGGCCACCCTCGAGAATGCACGACTACCCGTACTCAATTCGAAAGACCCTGAGATGCAGTTGGCATGGGCACAAGATGCACTATCATACGTAGACGCTGCGCAGCTGCATGAGTTGCGTATTGCCGAGACACAGGGAGCCAGGCCGTCGACGCCTCAAATCGAGCATCAACTCCGCGTAGATGCCATGAACGTGGTGCAATTCTTAGCAGACCAGCACCACCCGAAGGCTACGTTCATGCGAGGCATGTGGCTCGAATTTGGCAAATTCGGCATGCGCGCGGACAAAAAAGAAGCTTTCAGGTGCTATTCTCGTGCAGCTAGCAAGGGCTACGCAAGAGCTGAGTATCGAATGGGAATGCAGTTCGAACAGTCAAACGATCCCATCCGAGCTCTTCAACACTACAAGAACGGCGCAGATCAAGGCGATTCCGCATCGAACTATCGCTTAGGCATGATGACATTGCTCGGGCAGCATGGACAGCAACAAGATTTCGCCAGGGGTATCGAGCTGATTCGAGTTGCAGCGGCTTCCGCAGACGAGAATGCGCCCCAAGGCGCGTATGTCTTGGGCATGCTCCAATCCCGGGAACTTCCCCAGATTCAGGTTCCTGAGATGTTCTTGCCGTACGACGAGAAAGCTGCAAGGCAAAACATAGAGAAAGCCGCATTTCTTGGTTTTGCTAAAGCTCAACTCAAAATGGGATCTGCCTACGAGCTGTGCAGCCTAGGTTGCGAGTTCAACCCAACCTTTTCAATCCACTACAATGCGTTAGCCTCACGTCAAGGCGAACCAGAGGCAGACATGGCCATCAGCAAGTGGTTCCTCTGCGGCCACGAAGGCGAGTTCTCAAAGAACGAGGAACTCGCGTATATCTACGCACAGCGTGCAGCAGCCACCGGGCTTGCTACCGCCGAGTTCGCAATGGGCTACTTTAACGAGATTGGTATGCACGTGCCCGTGGACCTGCAAAAGGCGATGGAGTGGTACGAGAAGGCAGAGCAGAACGGCAACAAGGATGCCATTGCACGCATTGAAAGTCTGTCAATATCAAGGACGCTCTCGAAGAAGGATCATGAGAATGTTGCAATCAACAGGATCAAGTCTCAGCATGGTTCCATGCGAGGTAAACGCCCAGCACGACTGCAAAAACCGGCCGCGCCTGCTTTGCCATCCATCAACGACAACAGCCCGTCAGATTATGGGCACAGAGGCGATTCAACAACCCCATACCCGGTTTCCGATCAACCACCAGTCATCAACGTGCAACCCAACGCAGCACCATACGGACGTTCTGCGTCAACTGCGCCGTATCCTGTTGACAATGGCCCACCACGAATTGGTTCGGCGCGTCCTATGGCAGGCGGTTTTGCGCCAGAAGTCCGAGCAGCCAGCGCTCGACCATCATCCTCGGGTAACGCGTTCAACATCAATCCCAACATATACCCTGCCAACGATGGGTACGGGCGTGGCCGACCTCCACTTGGACCCGAGTCACACACGAGCCCTCTCCCTCTGCGCCCCCACACGAGTGTGAATGAGATCGGTCAAGGCGGCGGCGGCATGCGTCCTCCGGGTGCTGGTCGTGGGCTGCCCGCTGGCGGGCCTGGAGGATATAGACAACCTGGCGGGCCAAGTGCGCAGCGTCCAGAGATAGACCGTCCCCAGACGGCCCAACCAGCGGATATCGGTTATAACGCACCAGACACGCGAAACAAGCTTCAGAAGCCTGGTCAGGGGATGAAGAAGGCGCCTACAGTTGCAGACATCGGATACGTCGCTCCTCTGGAGCCACGACAGCACACGAGGCCTTCCACTGTACAGCCAGGCCAAGAGAGCAGGACGAACTCTATGCGCCCTGACAGGCCCTCGACAACTACGCCTGGGCAAGCATCGCGCCCATCGTCTAGGCCGGGATCAGCCGGCAGGCCATCCGGCCAGGACTCTTTACCTAAACCGCAAAGAGTACCTACACAGCAGCAAAGACCGAGACCACAAGCTGCGCCTGCATCTGCCCCTGCGCAGGCGAACAAACCCCCAGCTGCAGCGCCTGCAGCTAAGCCCGCGGTCGCCTCGCCATCCGGCAATGGACCTAAGACTTTCGATGAGATGGGCATTGGCCAGGCGCCCCAGGATAAGGATTGTGTACGTTGCCCCCCAGTGCCCTCATTCGCTCTGCTGACATGCAACAGGTGGTCATGTAGACTAGGATATATTGTCGTTCTCTTTCTTCCAACTTGCATAGCGGGTCGCTTTTCATCACACATTATGCATATTTCTATTTAGGCTGCAAATCAGCTCAGTGCTACCACCACTCATATCTATACCCAGAGATCCAAGCTGCATTTGAGCTATCAGTGATTTGGGAGAGCACGGGGAACAATAGAATACATTTACGCTTTGGCACAACCAAAGGTCACGTGAAGACGCGTACACGTGGGTGCATGTTGTCTTGGGCTAGCATCCGTGTTCTTCTCTGTAGGCGGAACCTGTACAGGTCTTAATTGAATGGGACCCAAAGACATGCTGCTACATCACAGTCCACACCAGAAGTGCGGGAGGCGCGGCCATCGTTTGCTCTGCCCTTGACATTTCACTAGCGTGATTGCCTAGTGGGGCGCCATTGACGCGTCTAGTTTACTTCACATACACACCTCCACAACTCAGCCCTTGCCCCGCGATACTTCAGCTACATCGAACTCTAGTGTCCACGCCTCGCATCATGGCTGCGGTCATGTCTGCAAAGCGACCTCGCGCTCTCACCAACGGCATAGACTCGGTCGGTGGACTGCGAGGCAATGGTCGCGTACGTTTGTCGATTTAATGGTGGATTGATGCAGATAGTTGACAGCTTCAGAACAAACGACCACGCCACTCACAACCGGACGAGGACGAGCAATCCGTAAGCGGCAACGATTCGAACGCTAGTGACGAAGATGAGCGAGATACCGCCCACGAGAACGATTTGATGTTGCATGCAACGCAGCAGGTACAGAAGGACTTCGGGGCTACTAGACACCAACAGAATGTCCCTGCTGAATGTGGCATTATTGAAGAGATTCGATGCGTCAACTTCATGTGCCACGTGAATCTGGTGATTACTTTGGGGCCCTTGATCAACTTCATCATCGGCCACAACGGCAGCGGGAAGAGTGCAGTCCTCACGGCGCTTCAGATTTGCCTTGGTGGCAAGGCGACATCAACCAACCGCGCACAAAATCTCAAGAGCTTGATCAAGGAAGGGGAATCTCACAGCAGCGTGCGTGTGCGCATCAAGAATCAAGGCGCGCTGGCTTTCAAACCGCATGAGTACGGCAGATCAATATCTGTTGAGCGACATTTCAGCACAAATGGAACTTCAGGCTTCAAGTTGAGAGATGAAAATGACAGGGTCATCACCACGAAGAAGTCTGAGCTTGAAGACATTCTGGATGCTTTCTCTATGCAGATCGACAACCCAATGAATGTGCTCACTCAGGATATGGCAAGGCAGTTCCTTAACCATTCCACTCCGAAAGACAAATACAGGTTTTTCCTAGCAGGCACACAACTCGAGACCCTCCACCGAGATTACCAGCAGATCGAGTCGTCTCTGAATGTGATGAACAGTCGGGAAGAAATTACCAAAGAAATCATCACCGCCAAACGCAAGGACATGGAGGACCTAGTGTCCAAGGCTAGGCGTGCGGGCAGTCTTGAACAGATGCGTAGGAGGGAGCAAGATCTGGCGGAGCAAGCAGCCTGGGCGAAAGTGGAAGAAGAGGAGGCGGAATTAGCGGAGGCAGAGGCTGAGCTCAGGAAACTAGATGCTCTTATTGAGAAACGGACATCTGAAGCGGATGCGGCATCTACTGCTTTTGAGCGTGCTGACGCGGCTGTGTCAGGCGCACAGGACGACGTGACCGAAGTAACAAGCCAAATTGAGCCGAAGCAGAGAGCGGCGCAGGAATGTCTTGACACCTTTCGAGCCGTGAAGCAGCAAATGCTCGACTTGCAATCAGACGAGCGGAAAGCCCAAGGCGACATAAAGATGAAGAGAAAACAAGTCACTGAGTGCGAGGCTGAAATAGCCCAACTCAAGCGCCGACAAGCCGAGGCTGACGATGGTACCTTCGCTGAGAAACAACACGAACTGGAGGAAGCGAAGCGAAACAGCGAGCGCCAAGCTGAAAAGCATTCCGCACATCTGGAAAGTCTACCGGAGGTCCAGAACGCACTTAGAAATGCGTTGAAAGAGAAAGACAGGGCGGACCAAGCAGTTGAACACGCTCGCAATGAGGTACAACGCGTCAGAAAGACCATCGAGAATCTGCAGGGCAAAAGCCGTGATTGGCAAACTGCATACCAACAACCCGATAAGTTGCGCAATCTACTTGGCGCCATTGCGAAAGAGACTAGGTTTCGAGACTCTAAAAATGTAGTCGGCCCCCTAGGACGCCATGTCAAGTTGGTGGAGGCAGACTGGGGTTATATCCTTGAGAAGTCGTTCGGATCCGCCTTGAACGGTTTCGTCGTTACCAACAAGCCGGACCAAACCATCTTGGCCGAGCTGATGAGAAAATGTCAATGGTTAGTGGTGGCTACTTGATGTACAGAGGCCCGTACTGACTTGAAAGGCAATCGCCGATTTTCATAGGCAGCACCGACCCCATCGACACGTCTCATCATGAACCCGACCCATCCTTGCTGACTTGGATGAGAGCCTTGAAGGTATGTCAAACGAACAAGTACACTGCGGGACACTTTCGGCTAACAACCCCAGATCGAGAACAATCTGGTCAAGAATCAGTTCATCATCAATCAAGGAATTGAGCAGACCGTCCTCATCGAGAACGCTAGCGAAGGTGACAAATTTATGAAGAGTGGAGGCTCTTTAACAAGAAATGTGAGGATGTGTTTCACATTCTCCAATCGTGACAAGAGGCACGGCCGAGCCATCCAGACTACAGGAGGCGGTGGTTTCAATAACAGTCCCATCGACGAGTACAAAGGGCACCTGCGTATGCAGGTCGACAAGCACGCTCAAATTCAGTATGTTTACTCCGTTGGATAGGTTCCATTGTTTTAACACTTTGTAGACAAGAGGAGCAGCAACTTCGACTCGCTGAGCAGGCTCTGAGTGATGCCCGACAAGAGTCTAATAGACTTTTGGACATGGTCAACAAATGCAAAGCCAACGAAGCTAACTACTCTCGTCTGGGGAAGCAATTGCAGCGCGAGGTTCAGGGGGCTCAGGATCGGGTGGAAAAGTTGGAGTCAGAGTTGAGCGATGCAACCCCAGATGCAGCCGCCATCGAGGTGCTCGAAGACCAGATTAGGACAGCTAAAGAGGAACAGCAACGATGTGAGGACGTGTTCGAAGACATGGTTGATAAGAAATTGGAGCTAGGCGCCGAAAACGCCACCAACAAGCGTGCACTCGAAGTCGCGCAGCAGGAGGTGAAGGATCTTGAGTTCCGACTGACAAAAGCTCAGGCAAAGGTCAAGGCAATGCAAGGGCAGCGAGAGGATGCCCTCAAAGACAAGAACAAGGCTCTGGCTTCAATTGAGGCCGTCGAAGAGAACAAGAAGCTTTGGGTTGAAGAACGTGTCAGCAAACAGGCCGAAGTAGACAAAAAAATTGCCGATGCTATGACGGTTGCACCTAATCGCGTTGCTGTCCCTGAGGGCAAGACGTTCGATGACTTGATTACGACACGCAGCAAGCTCATCAAGACCAGGCAGGAGGCTGAGAAAGAGCTTGGAGGTTCACAACAAGACCTGCTGGCCAGAGCCAATGATGCAATCGCTGCGCACAAAGAGGCTTCTGACGAGCAAGAGACCATCAGAAACATCAAGAACCACCTGATAAAGACGCTACAGCACCGTCAACTGCGATGGAAACAGTTCCGCTCTGGCATTTCGGTCCGCGCTCGTGTCACTTTCAGTTATCTGCTTAGTGAACGCAAATTCCGTGGTCATCTTCACATCGACCATAAGAATCAAGCTCTCGATATCAACGTGCAGCCGGACAGCACAGAGAAGTCGGGCGATGGAAGGCAAACAAAGACGTTGTCTGGTGGTGAAAAATCCTTCTCCACGGTCTGCTTATTACTGTCGCTGTGGGATGCTATGGGCTCACCGATCCGCTGCTTAGATGAGTTCGATGTCTTCATGGACAGTGTCAACCGCGACAGGAGTATGAACATGATCATTGCAGCAGCTCGACGCTCTGTTGGGAGGCAGTTCATATTCATCACACCGCAGTCGATGAACAATGTCAAACAGGACTCGGACGTCAAGATCAACCGCATGACGGATCCTGAGCGTGGCCAAACGGCGCTGAACTTTGGTTGAGTACTTGCGATGAGAGGATATAGCGCAAAGATCTATGACATTGCTATGAGGGCGTACATGGAAGGTTATCTGCGATTTCGTTTATTATACCCCGTCGGCGTTGGCGTCCCCGGATCTGCATCGGATAATGCTCAAAGCGGCATGGGGTACCTGACATGGAGCATCAGGGCGCAGATCATGCGCGTTGCACGGCATCCAGGGCGAGATGCATCCTCTGGCAGAGGTGCCATAGACCTTCATGTAACGAGTGTAGATGACCATGGAGAGAATACATGCTATGCAGTCTTATGTCGTGCCTCCTGGAGACTGCCGTTTCTCTCGTATTAATTTCAGCGGATGTTTGTGGAAGGGACGTTGCAACCAAGGCCTCGTAACCATTTGCGCGCAACGCCGCGGCCAAGCGGATACCGATGCCATTGGTCACCTCGACGCCCGCCAACACGAAGCTCAGCATCACTCCTGCACCACGCACGAGCTCGGCCGCCGCTGAGGTGATTGTCGCCCGGCCCTTTCCTCCGATGAGGGCGCTCCACTCGCAGCCGCCCATGACATGATCCCAGCTCGACAACAGCGACATGGTTTCTCCGCTCTCGACTCCCGGCACGCCCAGGACCTCGTCGCCGTTGACCTTTGAAGAGGATACTGCGCAGTCGCTCTCTTCCTCGCCGGACGACGCGCACACGATCGCAACGCACAGGGAGCCTGACGATGCCTGGCCGAGCCACCTTGCCGTGCCCAAGGCGGCCGGCGCAGCGACCGCCGCCGAGGCAGCGAAGCATGCGTTGAAAGGGAAAGAGAAGGCTACCCGAGGGCCGCTACGACTGCTGGACCTGCCCGTTGATATCCTGAAAGAAATCATACACCAGGTATGTCTAGGGCGAGCGCCCACGGCGTCGCGCGCCGGCCATGGCACTATGAGCTGACAATGGTCCCACCCAGCTGCCCCATACGAACGACCTCACGTCTCTCTCGCTCTGTCACTCAGCCCTCCACCGCCTCACAATACCGTGCATATACTCACGCTTCGACATTGTTTGGCCCGATGAGAGTACACACATGGAGCCGCGATCTGGCGTTGACGCGCTCACCTATGGCCTCGCGACGCTCGTCATGGGCGATGAGTGCTTCCCTCACCAGAGCCAACAGTACCGTGACCACGCCGCCCACACTCCGAGGCCACAACGAACTACGCCTTACCCTATCCCTCGTCGGCGCTTTGGCAACTACTACGGCCAGTTTACCAAGAAGTTCTCCCTCGGCAACGGACCACAAGCATGGGTGCAGGAGTATGTAATCACAAAAGAGAGCGGCAAGATGCTGGGAACGTTGGTGGCGCTCGCAATTGCGCGCATGATTAACCTGGAAACATTTGTGTGGGACATGCCCACGGGGGTGTTACGAGACGTGTGGCTTGCGCTGTCAAGTCTCGCTGGTCGTAACGATGGCGAGGACTGCCGTCTTGAGCGCCTCTGGATCCGTTGGCACGACAATACAATCGACGCACCTGTTCCCCCTCCCGCGCCTCCAATGATCCTCAACAATGCGAACCTCCCAGCACCTCCGAATACCACGCACCCGAGCGGGCCTGGCTCGATCCCTCCACCGGTCATTGTGCCTCAGCCATTCCCTGCAAGCAGTATCTCAGCGTTAGAGCGTGTCGAGCATCCTACCTTTTCAGTGGTTCCCGCGCTGAAAAGTCTAAGCGTGCTGGACATCGATGAGCTGCCCTATCTCGACGAGATGAGCATACTGATTGCAAGATCTCAGAGCAAGTTGCGCGAGCTCCGTGTTGGTATCGCTCCACATGCACAGCAACGGGACTGGGTGACGGTTTGGGATGGTGAAGGACTTCACCAAGTCGACTACAATGCCACAACGACAGCATCAAGCACGATAGGCGAGAAGAGACTGGGCGGTGTACTTGGTGTGCTTGTCGGCCGCATCCACAATATGCGCCATTCGGAGGAATCCCCTCGGAAGTTCAGTGTTACCGGAAAGCAGGGTAGTGTGGAGGTGGCGTCACTCAAACTGACGGTACCGAACCCTCTGTCTTCCACAGCATCACTGTCATTACAGGACAGGGAATCCGAGCAAGACATGGATCATCTTGGAAATCCAATGGAAGCGATGACTATCACAGAGGGCATCAGTCTCTTCAACGAGCACATACCAGCTAGTGCTGAACCACCGACCTTGTCAGCAAGCTCACCTGTTCCACCGGCAAGACCAAGGAGGCTCTCAGATTTGACAAATGCCAAACGTCGAGCATTCGCCACCGAGGAGCCAGAGGAGCCTCAAAAAGAGCTGCTCAATGGCAAGCTAGAATTAGAAGTTCTTGAGCTCGAACGTATACCGTTATCTGTGTCTGTATTGAGACGAGCATTTGACTGGTCAATACTCTCGACGTTGACCCTGCTTCATTGCAGCAATCACGAGCAGCTCTGGAAGGTGCTTCGTCGAACCTACACACCACGTGCCAGCTACTCTGGATCACCGTCTTCGTCAAAAGCCTTCAAAGCCTCGTATACGCTTCGTTCTGACTATCAGCTCAACTTGAAGCGGATCCACACCAACACTGTCTCCCCTTCACTCATCTCATTCTTGAAAGAGACGTTGGCACCTAACAGTCTCGAGGTCCTTTTTCTGCAGGAAGGCCGTTCGTATTCATCGACGGTGACGGTGGATGCTATTTACCGCGGCCCCATGCGTCGCCACAAAGCAAGCCTCAAGAAATTGATGATTGACAGCAGTGAGAAAGGGCCAGATGGGCATACGACTACGAGTTCGCGCTGGCGGCGTTGGATGATGACCCGAGAAATCCTGACATTCATCACTAGCGGGAGGATGAGCAATTTGAGAGAGTTGGCGGTGTCGATTGACTATAAGGATTGGGTACGTGACAGTTTGAAGATACTCATTCAGGCACCAAAGCTAACCTCGGCCAGCACCATTTCCTCCAGCGCCTGCCTTACATCCCGCATATTCGTTCCCTTTACATACCTTTCATCGCTGACCATGCCCACGGCAACAATATTGACCCACGCGAGCTTGCATACCAGATTCTCGACATTGTCCATCTTCGTCCAGAGATCGAACTGTGCTACATGGGGCTTACACACAAATGTTTCGAGATTTTGGAGAACCGACCAACGAATTATGATTTACGAAGTGACAGTGTGAGCGGGGAGGGCGGTGGTGGGCCACAGGGCTACGTTGGCCACGATGTTGTGATAATCAGTGATGACGAGAGCGAAGCTATTGAAGACGATGACGACGATGACGATGAAGGTGGCATGGTTCATGGTGGAGAGGAGACAGAGAGCGAGGTTAGTGATGGCGGCGGCCACGAGCAGGACAGCGACGACGAGTCACTTCTGCATGAGGAGCATAGAGGTCCAAAGCTCAAGGTGCGGGAGATTCTATTTTACGAAGAACGGGTGGAGGCTTTTAGGAGGAGACACGGAGTGCTCCGACCCTAGGGAGGTGATTTGCTCTGAGGAGCGCGAGATGGTGCTTGTTGTTAGGATGCTGCATTTCTCTGGACGACATGCAACAACGATGGTACGGACACGGCGCATAGGGAGAGGCATCGACCCCGGGAGTATCTGGTCTAGTTCGGTTTTTGTAATGATTGATGGTCAGCGACTGTAATTTTAGAACTCATATGGGAGACTTTATCAATAGGTTGAAGTCCTTTGCATGTACTACTACGTCTAATCTCGTCCATCTGGGCCTGTTCGTGTTCGAGGTAAGCAGTCCGACCGTACGATGGCCACGTGCTTTCGCGTATCGATAGGCGCGTCGAATTCACCGGCAATCGCGACCAACAAACTAACCAACAATGCGCACCTTCTCAGTAACCCCACAATGAAGTCGCAATAAACGTTCTGAATCCGCAAAGCCACTCAGAGACGTCTTCTACAGCCCGTGATGCCTATGTCCTCTTCTTCGCCTCGACCAACACCGCATAAATACCACGTTTGAGGTGGGGGCGCACCTCCCCCACGACGCAACATGGACCACCAAATGCTAATCTTCTCCTCCGTCTTCCCTGTCCTCTCGCTCTCGCACACAACGCCGACGCCCGTCGCGACACCGGACCTGGGCTTTTCAACGCCAGGCGCATCCTTCGGCAGCCCATACATTCCACGACAGGCTGAGCTTCACGACAACACGACACACAGAGGAGTGAAGCGCACGATAGCGTGGAGCTGTGCGACCAGGTTTCTGAGCTTGGACAAGGTCGTGCCTGCAGTGCCGCGAATACTTCACCGCACAAGAGAGGTTGAGGATGCCTTGGTGTACCTGCTCGTCGGTGACGGCAGGGTCACGGAAGAGCTAAAGAACGGGGAAGAGGGACTTGTGGAGTGGTACACAAACGAATGCAGGCTACACTTCGCAAATAATGTCCAACCAGGTTTAGAAGAACTGTGGAAAGCTGAGGTGAGGATTGGTCGGAGCTGGGACCTGCTTGATGAGAGCCAGAAGGTATTGGAGCAGGTGCAGAATGTGTACATCGAACCCTTCAACGAGCATATACTACCTCTTCTGCGGACCGGTGTCAACGCGACGAGACGATCGAATCGACCGACGAGAAGGGACGACAGTGATGCAGCGGACCACACAAACTTGAAGTTCAGGCGAGACGTACATGCGCTGTTCGCTCATTGCATAACTCCGCAGCGGTTTTCGAAAACCCTCAGCTACGTTTTGTACGACGCGGGATGCAGGCTGTTCCATATCTACTCACGGCATGACGGCGTTCAGCCAAGCGAAGCGCCAGAAGACACAGCCGGGTTTCGGCTGCGCATGACAACGCTTCTATCGGGCCTGGACCGCGTTGGGCTTGGTGGTGAGAAGGCACAAAAGGCTTTCGCTCATGCGACGAACAAGCTGCTTGATTCCTTCATCAACAGCCACTACATGAAGGTCGACTGGTACTCAAAGAAATCGGTAGTGCCTCAGCTGAAGCTGTGGATAAGCGATGGCTTCTGTCCATTGGTCGAGTTGGTGCTCGAGTGTCTAAGATGCGAGCAGAGCAGCATTCTACCCACTGAAGTCACGTCATGGCAAGAGATGGCGCTCGGAAGATTAGGTCGGGCTCGGGTCGATACTCTATTCGACTTTGTTATCAATTGGGATAAGAGTCTAGGCGCTATTCTTGATATCAAGGAATACCTCAAGGTCGCCGGAGCGAAACAGCACCTCACGTCCAGCTTCTCGCAGCAGGTGTCTAGAAGACTGCTTCATCCAGGTGCAACTACTACATACGTCCTCAATGTTTACATCTCAATCATCCGAGCCTTCCACGAACTAGAGCCCAAAGGGGTGCTGCTTGAGAGGGTTGCACGGCCAATACGCAGATATTTGAAGGAGCGAGAAGACACAGCGAGGATCATCATCTCGAGCCTACTCACCGACATGAATGATGAAACTGGCAGCAAGTTCTCATCTAACAGTGAGCTCTCATATGAGATTGCAGTTGAAATGGCAAAGCCGCTCGCGAACCTGGGCCAAGAAGCAGACGAAGAATTGAACTGGAATGACATGAGCTGGCAGCCACTACCACTAGACGCTTCCCCAGACTATAAAAAGTCGAAAGTGGAGGACGTCATCTGGTTCTTACTCACACTCTGGGAACGCGAAGACTTCATCAGCGAGCTCAAAAATATCCTCGGTGATCATCTGCTGCGCTGCCAGGACCCGGACTACGAGAAAGAGATTCGCCTTCTCGAACTCATCAAGATGCGACTTGGAGACAACAATCTCCAAGCATGTGAGGTCATGCTCCGCGATGTTCTGGACTCTAAGCGCATCAATGCCTCCATCCATGCCGCTATAACCACGTCACCGTCCCAGCAAGCCTTTTTGACCCCTGACCAACAGTCCAGAGGTCCACGCACACCACAGTCTCGTCGTCCAACTCGGGCAACATCACAACTCTCACATTCCACTCCTGCAGCATCGCCTCCAGGGCCTTCTCTCAACGCTCAAATTCTTTCATCCTTCTTCTGGCCACTGTTGCGAGACGACGACTTCCGAGTTCCTGCAGAAATTTCCGCGATGCAGGAGCAGTACGGCACCAACTTTTCCCGCATCAAGGGTATGCGCAAGCTGCGCTGGATGAATGCATTGGGCAGTGGTAGCATCACACTCACCTTTGCCGATCGGACAGAAGACTTTGACAGCCTGACGCCATGGCAAGTCAGTGTCGTGCACGCATTTCAGCCACAGCCAGGCGAGGAACATATTGCGGCAAAGCACACAAAGAGCGGGGAAGGTATCAGCAGGAATGTCAGCCAACTGGAAGAGATGCTGGACATGGACGAGTCACTTGTGCGACAGGCAGCTGCGTTCTGGGTCGGCAAGTCTGTGCTCCGTGAAATTGCCTCAGATACCTACGCCATCATCGAAACTCTCCCCAAGTCTAACAAGAAGTCGAAAGCGGACGAAGATGCGGCGGCTGCTGCAGCGGAGCTGGCTGCTGTTGAAGCTGCGCAGCAACCCACTGCTGTGCGGAGTCAACAGGATATGCTCAGCGAGAAGAAGGATGTATATGCTGCGTTCATTATGGGTATGTTAACAGCGCAGGGCAGCATGCCGGTCAGCAGGATCCTGATGATGATGCGAATGATGGTCGTCGGAGGCTTTCCGTTTGGAGAAGAGGAAGTCAGCAGCTTGCTTCAGGAGCTGGAGAGCGAAGACAAGGTCGTCAGTTTTGGAGCGGATGTTTGGGGCGTGAAGAAGTGAGCACGGACATGAGACTATTTGACTTCATAGCTACAGCACAAGCTGCCGCAGCCTGTCTACGCGGGGTTATACCCCTTGCTCCAATCCGTGCAATTCAGCCCACCGAGCGTACTCTCATCCACATTCCTACACGTCACAAGGTTACTCCCATTGATTGTGCGAATGTCGACATTCTCCGCCAAAATCCCCGAACACGTATCCGGCGACGAGCAAACCAAGTGCCCCACAATCGGACTGAAGACCCTATTCGTCCGGCCCCTGATATTCCTAAAGGTGATGTCGGTGATGTTCAGCTTACTCGGATGCTTGAAGCACTCCTCCTCGTCGTCCTGGCCGTAGCACTGCGTGATGGTGAGTCCGTAGTCGACGTTGTCGAGGAACATGCCATCGTAGGTCACGTTGCGGACCAGGCCGCGTCCGCCGCCGCCGGTCAGCGACGCGCTCTTCTCCGAGTACGAGTCCGGCCAGACTTTGATGCGCGCGCCTTCGCTGGAGTTGTACATGCTGATGTTGCGCACGAGGATGTCTTGCACGTAGTCGATGCGCGCGGGGTACTGGCCCAAAGAGCCCACGGAGATGCCGTGGGTGCCGTTGCATTGCAGGTTCTGGACAAGGATGGACGTGCTGTTTGGTTTGAAGGATACGCAGTCTGGCGTTTGTCAGTATGCCGCAATGTGTGTGGAGAAGGCGCGGCGGGACGGGACGGGACGGGAGAGGGACGCACCATCACCATTCGTAATTGTCGAGTTCTCAATCGTCACCCGCTCGCTCCTGTAGATGTCCCAGCCATCTGTGTTCTTTTCGAAGTTCTGGTTGTTGCTTGTCGAAAACAGGTCGAGCCCTGAGTAGACGACATCACTCGAGTTCACGATGATGTTGTGCCAGAACGGCGAGTTGCGCAGCTTGATCTCGCTCACGCTGCCGCCTTGCAGCCCTACGATGGCGAACAGCACAGGTCGCTTGAGTTTCTTGTTGGCCACGTACTCGTCCCACCATGCTTGCCCGTTTCCCTGCACCGTGCCCGCGCCGTAGACATTGATGTCGCTGCCGCCGAGGATGAAGAAGGAGGTTGCGTTTTGGTACTGCAGGTCGAACGAGTTGGCTTGCCAGTAGGTGAGGTTGTCGGCGGGGAAGGAGAGGGTGCCCTGGATGTCGAGGTCGATGGAGGAGAGGCCCGTGAGGTTGAGGGGCGAGGCGATGGTGTAGGTCTGTTTTTCGGCGAAGATAACGTGACCACCGTTATTGCAGGCCTGTACTGCGGCGAGGATGTTGTCTGCGTCGTCGGTTTTCAAGTCGTTGTGGGACTCGGCGACACAGGTTCTGTTGCGGTTGGGGGAGGGTTGGGCATGGAAAGGACGTGGGGTGCGGAGAGTTTCTAGGAAGTTTTCTGCTACGGATACTGATGCTACTGCTGGAGCGAGCAACAAGAGAGCAGCTAGAGATGAAGCTGTGAGACGCAGCATTTTGACAACAATATGAAGATGCTTTGTCTGTCTATCTTTTCCTGATACTTGCAGCGGCCTTCAACCACCTTATATATGTCGTTCTGACCATCTGTGAGTCGCGTATCATTCTAGGATCTACTGTCTCTCTCGGCCAAACTATCCTTGTCTGCCGTAACAAGAGCTTAGCTTGAGGGTTGGAAAAGCTTTCCGCTGCAAGCTTCCCCAGACTACCCCACATGTAGCTTGTAAGCTTTCGGTAGTCGGGCTAAGTGAGCACCGTGGGGTAGGTGCCAAGTGCTTGAAGCGGAGGAGGCTGGCATATGAGGAGGTGCAAGGAGGCTGGTGCAAGTGAGAGCCTATCAAGCTTCAAGACTGCATATGCAGCCAAGACTTGAGAGCATGGAATATTCCGAAGCGTAGCTACCGTACGGCACCGGCACAGCATATTTACCTCGAGAAGCAGACCTTGGTATGTTTTCCGGGGTGAGGTGCTGCTAGAGCGGTATGATCAGAGGTAGGGTGCCGGAGCCATTGTTCCACCAATCGCTGGGCCTCGGTCCTCCGCATATTCGAGGGTCTGAATGCGTTTCGCCGAGTGAAGCTCCACGATGCGCCGGTGACGGGGTGTGAATCTCGTTCTTTTCTTTGGTCCTTCTGCTTCAATGAGAATGTTTGGCGAGACGTGTCTCAGCATGCAAAGGAGCCAAGCTCAATCTGACCCTGCGTCTTCGTTGAGGATGCTTTCACAAGCCGCTCTAAGGTCTTCAACGCCAGCGACGTTCCTCCACTTGTCGAGAACCTTGCTGACCTCTTCCCACTCTTTCCCGGCCGCCTCTTCTTGCTCTTGGTCCATGAGATCACGGAGGCGTCTAGGTGTGCCTAATACCCAGCTGACAGTCTCTTGCTGCCTCCGTTTCCTGGTTGCCTCCTCTTCCTCCTTTGGCTCCCCTTGAATACGTATATCGATCCCCAGGCCCTCTGGCTTGGTCTGGAGGCTTTGCATAGAGGACGAAAGCGAAGCAGCGGTCTCAGCGATGTGAGAAATGGCGGGACCGAGCGTATGGGTGGTAGGAGCCAGCGGGTCCATGTTCCCACGCATCCGGCGAATAGTGCTGGTCGCAGATAGCAGCTTGGAGTAGTTGTCATAGACGAGGGACTTTCTATCGCTGTCAAGGTTCCGTATCTCTGGCTCTAGTTAATCAAGTGGCCTCCACCCTATGCGGCCGCAACGTACGTGAGACGAGATCGGCCTCCACCTTCAGCACCCCCTTCAAGTCCTCTTTTGCAAGCAAGCTGTCCACAAAAGCCTCGGCGTTGAAGTCGGCAGCGTCCAGCTCTGTCAAGGTCTCGTCTTCCTCGGGCCCCAGTCCGGTCCTTGTCGACTCTTCTGAAATCTTGGCATCTGTCTCTTTTTGTGCATTCTTGATCCCGTAGTAGTCTCGTAGCGCTGCGCGATTGCGGCGCGCATTTGGCGGAGGTCTTGTGGAGCTCTCGAAGGAGTTGCGAGTGGACGAGGGGCTGCGTATGGAGGAGCTAGCACGCGGAGAAGCTATAGTCGACATTGTGTGCTTTCCTCTGCAGCTTTCGAAGCGATCGGTCTAACATGTGTGTTGTGAATGGTGAGGTGTCATGTTGGAGCTCGGTACTTGAGAAGAGACCGCCAAGACCACCACTGGAAGAGCTGCCCACGTCGTGCACGCGACGCGTCTCCCCGAACTTCTGCTCTCAAGTCACAACATCACGGACCAAGCTCGAGAAGGTCGCAAACATGGCGAACAATGTGGCGGCGGAGTTAATGCAGTACCTCGCAGCGAGACACCTACATCCAAAGGCAGGTTGGCTGCAAAGCTTCCTCTCGACAACGCGTCCAAATACAGCACTTGCTGCATTGAAACAAACATGCCTCTTTCGTCTCCTTGCAACTGACATCACTACCTCACTCGATCAGCCCGTAGCCTCGGTGTTACCAGTGGACGTGTTGAGAGGTACAGTCTCGACTCGCTTTCTTGCGGGGCCAGTTGTCTGTCAGGTGCTCGATGTTGAAGATATCGGACAGTCACGCTGGTCACAAGTTGAAGCAATTGAAGCCAGAGAGCGTGGAGAGATGACCAAAGGCCGGGAGATTGTTCGAGTAATTGAGCCAGAGAACGATGGTTCTGATGAACCAAAGGCACCCGCGCAGAGCAAAGGCCCGTTCAAGTTACTGCTGCAGGACGCGAAAGGGCTACAGATCTACGCATTGGATCTAAGAGGTGTCGATGGACTCAACACCAACATGAACGTGGGAGTGAAGCTCTTACTGCGGAACGTGGAGGTGCGACGAGCAGTGGTGATGCTCGAACCTGGTAATGTTCAGATTCTGGGCGGGAAGCTTGAAGCGCTCGACAAAGCGTGGAGGCAGGGGCAGAAAGACAGGCTGATCAAGGCAGCCAATACGGGTGGTGAGCATGCGGGGTGACCTAACGATGTGCTGGACGCTGTGGCAGCTGCCTTGCCTGCAGCTGTGAGCATATCCACTTCATCTCCAGTTCCGATCACGTTCTCAGTGTCTGTTGCACTTCGCATCGGTGTTTTCGCAGCCGAGAAGGGCGCGGTACGCTATACTTCTTTATCTTGCGCTTCCGCGTTTCGAGCTCAGCCTGACATGCTCTGCGACACTTGCTCGGGCATTTTATAGGACTGCCAGAATGCCCTCAAGGCCAAAGATCGGTACTGCTCCAAGTACGATATCGATCCCGACAGCGAAATGGGTGAGTGGGAGAGCAGAACCAACATGAGTACCGACAATTCTGCATAGGATGATATCAGAGACCATGCTTATGAGAACGGCATCGATGGCAGTGATAGCGGTGATGCTGGTGACGGCCAAAAAAGCTGCATTGATAGCTCCCCTATGACGGAAGAAGGTGGATTAGTCCAAGCAGATACTTCTGCCGTGTGTTTGGATGTTGGATGTTGGATGTTGAATGTTGGATGTTGGATGTTGGATGTTGGATGTTGGATGTTGGATGTTGGATGTTGGATGTTGGATGTTGGATGTTGGATGTTGGATGTTGGATGTTGGATGTTGGATGTTGGATGTTGGATGTTGGATGTTGGATGTTGGATGTTGGATGTTGGATGTTGGATGTTAGATATTAGATGTTAGATGTTGCATATTGCAAATTGCATATTAGATGTTGCATGTTGCATGTTGCATGTTGCATGTTGATGTTGATGTTAGATGTTTGGTGTCATGGTCTGTTTCAGCAGCGACCTGGCGAGCAGCTAATGTCAATTACTGCACACACTGGCATGTCACAGTGGGAAAGGGCTGAATGACAGTGGAAATGAATGCACTCTCGTTGCAGGCTCCCCAGTCTATCTATGGACATAGTGGTACAGGCACGCTCATTCGACTACGATGTTACTTTTTCGCAATCGCTACACTTGACTCGACTCTTACTTCTTCGCAATCGCTGCACTAGACTCGCTCACCTTCCCTTCTTGACCCAGCCCTCCATGCCATCGCGCACATCGTGGACCTTCTCCTGCACCATGCCCACGGTCATGCCGGCGTGCGCCTTGCCCGTCTCGATGAAGTGGGTGATGCGCGCCTTGGTGCGGAGGTGGGCGTCGGCAATGACGGGGTACTTCTCCTCGTACGACCACACCAGGGTGCCGACGTTGTTCATGGTGATGGGCAGCACGGCGTAGGCAGCGGTGAGGCCGACGGCGGCGGGGACGGCGGCGCGCAGCACGACGTTGCGGTTGCGGGTGACGATGGAGCCGGCCATGGAGGCGACGAGGACGTACAGGGCGCCGGGGAAGAGCTTCTCGCCCGACTCCTTGGGCGGCGCCAGCGAGCGGACGGTGCTGGTGAACGAGTGCTCGAGGCGCAGCGTCGACGTCAGGGCGCTGTCGACGGCCTGCTCGCCACGCACCGCCTGGCGGTACAGGGCCATGCGGGCAGCGCCAATGTGCTGGGCCAGGCGGTCGGTGGGCGTGGGCCGGTACGCGGCCTCGGGGGCGCGGGCCTGGGAGGGCGGCGTCAGGGCGGGCGCCGTGGGCGCCGTGGTGTCGAGGGGCAGGTCGTCGTAGATGGGCTTGCGGTCCTGCGGGGGGTCAGTGGGCAGCGTGCGGGGAGGGGGCGGCGGTGGCTGCGGCGTACGAGGGCGTCGGCGGGCTGCTCTTCGGCGTGGGCCGTCCGCGGTGCGAAGACTGCGCCCGTGGTGAGGGCGGCAGCCATGGCAGGGACGACGGCGCGCTGCTGGCTGGTCAGCGGGCGTCCTAGGGCGGGCGCGGGGCGCGCGGGGACACTCACCTGCCGTAGCAGC